>JAOTQJ010146614.1:0-34216 GCA_025642045.1 Solanum sejunctum
AAAACAGAGGAAACTCTGTCAAAATTTTTGTGAAATTCCTTAGCTGTCGTAAGTAAAGATTTAGTGTAAGTGGTTGTCGCGGTGCCCTATCGGCACCATTCGAGGCCCCTGGGTTGGGTCGTGACATTTTTGTTATGTTAACTTTGATTGATGGTATAATTGGTTGAAGATGGATTCTGAAAACACAATTCATAAAAAGGAAATCCTTCTAGAGGGGCGTAAAGATGACTACTTTGATTAAACTAGATTCCTCTCAGCCCAGGGTGCTCAAAGCTATGATCAATACTTAGGCCACACCATGAGTAGAGAGAGAGGGTTTTGCTTGGACAAGGTAGAAAACAGTTGGCCAAAATTCTTGGGCTAGCTTCAAACTTCTATTTGGCTATGCCTTGCTAATGAGATGATCAAGACTAGCCACATCATAGTAACCGTGTTCCATGTCGACACCTCGGAGACTAACTGTGGATAGGATATGGCTACCATAATCCAAGGAGTAAGCATTAACTTCAGCCCGGTCTCTATCAATGCAACTTCATTAATTAGAGATTTTAGTATTTTCTATTTTAATTTAGGAGAAAAGGTCAAAAATACCTCTGAACTATTTGAATTGGAGCAAAAATACCCCTCTATTACATTTGGGCTAAAAAATACCCCTTTGTTATATTTTTGGCTAAAAACTACCCTTCCGTTTAATTTCTGGTTCTTGAGTCATTTTGGTGGTTAATGAGTTTCGAATGTCTTCCTAGAAAATTTGACCAGAATTCTTCCCAAAGAGGAAGTGGAGTTTTATTCCACTCTGCACTCACAAATAACAATTCTTATCATATAACATCAAACATGTTGAGATTACCGATATTTTTATTTCAGGACATGTTAAAAAGTAATGCAAAGTGAACACAAACACATACATACACACATACATACATACACACACAAACAAATATATATATATAATAATATCCTACAATAAAATATTGCAACTGAAGTTTTCATGTGACTAATAGACACCTTTATAGCTTAAACATTAGTTAGTCTATTATTGGCAATCTCTTTGTTTTGGCTTCTTTGGCCCATAAAATCCTACAAGGGCCCTGGCAATGTCGTCGAGCCACATGGACCTCTTGCCGGACTCATTGCGGACCCACTCATCCAATAGATACCCTTGGATTTAGCAAGTACCAAACACTTAGACTTTAATTTATTAGGACAACTTTGGAATGTTACTAACTGTTACTATCTCTGATTACTAATGGGTAGCTAAATGGGAATCTCCTGATATAAGCAAGTTTAGATGTAATCTAGATAGCTCTTGACTCAATTTTGATGGTTAATGAGTTTTCGAATGTCCTCCCAGAAGATTTGACCAGAATTCTTCCCGAAAGGGAACTGGAGTTTTATCCCACTCTGCACTTACAAATAACAATTCTTATCATCTAACATCAAGTATGATGAGATTACTGATTTTTCTGTTATAGGACATGTTACAAAGTAATGCAAAGTGAACACACACACACGCGCGTATGCATACACACACATATATATATACAGAATAATATCCTAGATTGAAAATTTGTAACTGAAGTTTTCATGTGATTAACAGATATGTTTATAGCTTAAACATTAGTTAGACTTTTATTGACAATCTCTTTTTTAATTCTTTTTTATGTCCTGGAGGGAATAGGGGATGGAATGGACGGATGAAATATCTGGGTCGAGTACTGAGTGATAATTTCAATGAGTCCCTTGTATCCTCTTTTATTTTATAGTCATACTATAAGGACACAATACCATTATAGTTGGGGGTGATCCTATGACTTGATTTGGTTTGATTGTATATCTTGGACTATCAGATTTCCCCTGGTATACCCTAATTTGTTCACACTCTCAGTAGTTAGTATGGTATGTCCTTGTCGGTCCTGTATATATTGTGTTTGGATTTAGCTATTTTTGTAGAATTAACAGTTTCTTATTTTTTATTTTTAGTGGTGTGTATAACCAATGGTTCCTAATGATGGATTGAGTGACAACATTCTTAAGGGAAAATCATCAATTGGGTGTGTGAGTTCTTGAGTAGAATATGGTCTTTGGTGTCTGAGTAGCCATTGACACTTGATGAAGCTATACATTGGGATTGTGTCTTGTTTGGTACCAATATATTTACTCATGTGTTGTCGATTGTGAAAAAGGCATACCCCTCCTAATTTTGAAAGATAAGTGGTTTTGGGATGATTTTTAGGCAATATTTTGACTCTTTTTATTACTCTTATTTGCTAGATGGATATATTTTGAAAAATGAGTCCCTTGTGCTTACTTGAGAGTGATGTTGACCCTTTCCGGCTTGATTTGTAGGTCAGCTATGTTCTGAGATTTTGTTTTGTTCCTTGAATGCATTTATCTTACCTAGAACTTGCCTTGTTGGTCTTTAAAAGTTTGTCTTGAGAAACTTTGGTTGGAAAAAATATCTTAGGAAATCTTTGGTTTGAATAGAGTCCACTAAGTCTAAAGCTACAAAATGCATTGATACTATCCCAGTGTCCCTTTTGAGCCTAATCCTTTCTATTGGAAACCAAATTACAGGCCTTGGACATTTTTGAAAAGATATTCCTCTTTTGAACCCTTGTCCCTCATTGAGCTTTACATGTTCGAGACAAAATGAGGCTTTAAGCCTAAATTGGGGGTGATGTAAGATGAAAAAGAAGGGTGTCTACCACTTGGCTTGTCAAAAGAAAAGTAAGAAAAGATGATAAATGGTGGAAAGAAAAGAAAAGAAAAAGAGAGCTTTCAAAAATGAGAATAAAATGAGGAAAATGTGATTGAATGAAATGAATCCTCCAAAATGTTGAAAAATGGGTGATGATGTAATGACTATCTAAGTCATTTCTATATTTCTAGAGTTATTCTACTTGTTTGAACTCATATATGGTAGCGCCATACCATTTATAACTTATTGGGACTGTTGGGATGGTTATGGGTTGAATTGATTATGAATTATGTGAATTGGTGAGTTAACAAGAAGTTATGATTGTAAAAATGATATTTCTAATAAAACCTTAGAAAATAGCCTTGGAATGGGATTCTGATGGTTCCATCACTCCCAGAACGACTAATTTAGCCTTAGAGGGTGGTTTTTCGAGGATGGAGGGTCCCAATATTAATTTTAGTCAAAAGTTACAAATGAGTTCAACTAAAAGGTAAAAGTTTCTTTTCTATAACAACAAAGCTAAACGTGCTCAGAATGAAAATCTGATGGCGTGGTCGACTTTAGAACATCAAAAATAGCATGAAATGACCCTTGGTCGTTTGAAGGGGGCTTCTGGTTGCGTATTGACCCACTCAATTCTTTTTGCTGAAACTAGCCAGAAAGAAGAGGGGCCCTTATTTTTCCACAGAATACTCTATTAGAAATTTAGACTATACGATTGGATCAAAAACGTCAAAGTCCATGTGGTTGCACTATTTTATTGCATAAAATAGACACCAGATGGCCCGGGAATGCCCCGAGGATATTTTTGTCATTGTTGGTGCAGAACAACAAACTATCAGCGTTCATAAAGGGACTGGTGCATTTGTGAAGAAGCCCAAGCCAGAGCTTCACATTCTTGGAGCCTGGCATGTTCCAAGAAACCATGTTTGTGGCCTAAGGCTAGCGTTTATGGAGGCAAAATAAGGGCAGTGCCTAGCCTATATAATGCCAGTCGTGGTCAACCTTCTCCAAAAACTTCAAATAGCGAAAATTTTTGATCTGTGACCCTAATTTTGATGATTGAAAAGGCCATGTGACTCAGATTTTTACAAGGAATGTTGAGGTGGTGTTAGATTTTGATTTTATTGTATATTTTGACAAAAAAAATTTCTCTTTTAACTAGTTATGTTGTTATAATTGTATGAAAACTTTAAGCTATGATATCTCAGTTAGTTTTTGAAGAAATTCTAAATTTTTCTACTTTTCGAGAGGAATGTTATGGTATGCTTGGATTCTAATAGATTTAGCTAGTTTTCAAACAAATTGACTAAGAAAGTTCTTAAAGAAATGTTTTTCCGATAAAGAATATAACCTTATTTTCAGTCGTTTCTCGGCCTTTTGGTGTCCATTTTGGACGAAAATTCTAGCTATAGATTTAGGTAGACATGGGGATCTTTTTACAAGGGTTTGTTTGGGATTTTGAGTGCAGGACCTATTTTCTCTCCTTTAAGATATGTTTGATACGATCTCACCCATTTTTCGAGATCTTATAGGCAATGTATCATGACCCGAGCCTAGGGTATAGGAGTGACATGGCGAATGAGAACCCAAGGGTCTCCAAATGAGTTTTATAGCATCTAGATACACATCATCGATTTTGAAGCATGTAGTAAGATAATAAACACATAGTTCTTAGGGATGGAAAAGTATGACTCATGCTAAAGGATGTTATATGGAAAGGAATTTGCATGGATTCACATAGCACAATCACACATAACGACTCAGGGATGAGTAAGTATGACTCAGACAATTGGGATAGAAGGGACCCAGGACTTTTCACATTTCTCGTCTCATCATGAACATATCATGATATCATTAACATTAATAGATAGCCATAAACATAATCTCCACAAGCAAATAACATAACATAACACAATCTGTACATCGAGTTTACATGTTGTAAAAACAATTCCTCTAAGTCATAGACTAGGATGGGATCCAAGACATGTCCAAGACTTACCCTCAAAGTATAGACATAAGAGAAAGTAGCATAATAGGCAGGTACAAGGTGGCTTGGTCTTAAATGATAAGACTCACCACAAGTAAATCTTCACAATCCAAGCTAAGCATCAAGAGGTGGAAGAAGATAGTCTCTGATCCATACATGGTTAGAGCATGTAGGGAAAGAGTATATGCTAGCACATTTGAATGTACTAAGTATGTAGGAATGCAATGCATATGGACTCATTAAAACTTGCGTTCAACGTTAGATGACAAGAGCATATATTTTGAAAGAAGATATGAGAAAGAATATTATATCAATATGCCATGAAATATGTTATGCACGAATGTCAAAATACTTTGTACATAATAGGGATGGGACCTCAATCAATATAAGACCAAGTGAGCTACAACTAGTAACTCTGTCGTCTTCCCCACAATAGATAAAGAGGGTGATCAACTTTCCAAAGGTAGACCCTTAACATAATCATCCCTACAAAAAAGCATAAACACAAATCTTTGTTTGGTACATAGTTATGGGACTTGAGGATTTATATAAGGGACCTTGGGGATATACCCCCTTACATAAGTCCACTTGTTGCTAAGTCATCATCCTACAAAAATACATATACATATACGTGCTTGTAAAAGAGGTATAAGTCTTGTCATATCAAACAATGCATACTTAGTCTTAAAAGTCAAACATTCTTATAATCATGCATACTTGGGCTAAAAAGCAAAATCATACTTCATGTTATACTTTCATGCATATTAATGACTCCATATATGTACATTTGGTGCAAACAGCCATAATGGCTCAAAGAGCCATATCATAAACATTATATGATCACATTATTTGATCACATTCTTGTCATACCCACACTTGCTTGAAAATGTAATCATCATTATAATTAGGACTTAGCCTATATCATAATTTCATGAAAATCAATGTTCATGTATGCATACACCATGAATGATGAGAGAATAGCATGGGCAATAGAGATTCATACCTTAAAAAATAATATAATATGAAATCCAAGTAAACCCATGAAGAAATTCATATTTAAATCATACTTGAGATTACCCATGCCTAAATTCAATATTTAAAGGGACAAACATATTCAAACCTTCATAATATCAATGCAATTCAACATATTAGAGATTAAATCACTTTAAAAACATCAATTAAATAAATCATATCTCAATTGAAACAACTCAACATTAATTTAAAAGACTCATACTCAAAGTAAGCTTAAAATTCATAATTTGTGAAGTAAGAAGTGTTTGGAGTCTTCATAGTTGAAAGGTACCATCAATCAATCCCACACACCTTTGATATCTAGTAAAATTCGGAAGAAATTAATTTGAGAAGAAGACCCTTCCCTGAGGTCCAAGTTGATTTTCGAATGGCACACTGTTGAGGGGTTCGTAGAAGAGAGAATTTGAATATTCTAAGGGTATTTAATGAATTTGAATAAGAATGAAGGAGTAAAGGTCTTTTCAGGGGCTTAGGATAGGTTATAAAGTCACAAACAAACCTTAGAAATCACCAAACTTATGAGAAAGCCATTAATGAAATGAGCATTTAATGAATCAAGTGGCCGATGGAATGGCACCACAGCTTGTGCATATGACCACTGACCATACAAGAGTCTGTGGTAGGGTCTTCAGACACTTAGCCAAACTTTAACACTAAGGACATTTATATTGACAATACATGGTCTATTCAAACTTGTATTGATTGTACAATGGTCCATACAAATAACCAATGTTCCCAAATAGTAATTTGATATTTTAAACCACATTTTAATATGAGGGCTTTAAGAAAAACCTCATTACGACTCTTGGTGAGGACCATGAGACCCTATTATTGCTTGTGGTGGGCTACACAGCTCATGAAAGAGCCTTTGGTGGATGGCTTATCCTAATTCTTGGCTTGAAGGCTAGGGCTCCTACCAAGGGCCCCTTCCACGACTAGTGGTGAGTACCATGACTCATGGGAGGTTCCTTGGATGGCTACCAAACCTCAAATAATTTTTTAAGCCACACAAAGCCATACACAAACATTCATGATGGCTCACACACATCTAAAAACTTAATTTAAGCATCAATGAATTCTCACTATATTCATGTCCTTACATTATCTCACCCTTGGGAACATCCATCCTTGAATGAGACACGAACTAGCTTGAAAGGCTTAACTTGAACATGAAATATTTTATCATGGGGATAAAATGCATAAATCATTTATTGAAAATCATAAAATCATTAAAAATCCTGTCAAGACATACTTTAAATCATTTTTGTGCACATGTATGCAAGTCGTATCATAAAACATAAGAGTGAAAGAATTAGGGCCATTTAGAATAGGAAGACCCTAATACCTTATACTTGAGTAGATTGGAAAAGATAGAGATATCACCTTACCATATTCATCTCTGCCTCCCATGTAGCACTTTCCATATGTTAATCTCTCCAAAGAACTTTAACCAAAGTCATATCCTTGTTGCAAAGCCATTTTACTTGCCTATCTAAAATTTCAATCGGAACCTCTTCATAGGAAAAGTTCTCTTCAACCTCAACACCTTCCAAATGCACAATAGAACTAGGATCACCAATCAACTTTTCCAATATTGACACATGAAAAACAAGGTGAATAGAGTTCATCTCCAAAGGCAAATCTAATCTATAGGCCACCTTGCCAATTCGCTCAACTATCTCATAAAGGCCTACATACTGGGTACTTAACTTGCTCTTTCTATTGAATCACATTACACCCTTCACAGGAGAGACCTTCACATACACCCAATCACCAATATGGAATTCAAGATACCTCTTCCTAACATCAAAATAAAACTTTTGGTGTCTTTGGGCCGTCTTCAATCTTTCTCTAATCAATTTCACCTTTTTCATTGCCTTCAACACCAAATATGGGCCAATCAATTCCATCTCTACTAACTCAAATCATCCCAATGGTGATCTACACCTTCTCCCATACAAATCCTCAAATGATGAAATCCCAATTCTACCATGAAAACTATTATTCTAGGAAAACTATATAAGTGGTAGATGATGATGTGCTATTAAAATACAAACACTTTTGATACGTTAAATTTGGAATTTTATATGTTCTCAATGTGATGTTAGTTGATTTTATGTGCTTTTGCATTTTATTTGTAACATTTCTAGGGTTGGCCTTGATTTTGCAAAGAAAATATAGAAGTTGTTGTTTTTGATTATATACGAGATGCTTTACGATCCATAGTTCATTCTACGGGCTATGAAGGAGGTTTCATCGACAATTCTAGTAAGGGTTGATTTTTTGAAGTTTGTTCTACGAACATGCAGATGAGTCATGGATTACTTTATGAGTCTCAGATAATATTTCATGCCGTAAGGATTAGAGAAGGATTTTCTGAATATTCATCAAACGAAGCCCCTGATAGACCGTAGATAAATTTATGGGCCATAGAGGAGTATCGTAGATCACAAGTCCAATTTTGAAGGAATAATGTATGAGAGCCAGATTATAGGCCATGGAACATGATATGACTCGTAAAGCTATTCGTGAGGTGTGCCAACCCATTTAGCCAATTTTATCTCGGACTAGTATTCTAAATATTATAAATAGGGTTTTAAGTTATTTTTCATTAAGTTTCCAGAGAGTTGTATAGTTTGAGAGAAAAAAGAGTGAGATTGAGTAGAGAAACATTGGAGAGTTTTGAAAAATATTTTCACTTTGATTTGATCTTATAATCTTGTTATTCTTATTGAAGCTTGGGTTTGCTTGTTCTTGATTCAATTGTGTAAGTGTTGTATTATGTTATTCTAATTCATATGTCTTTACATCTACATAAATCATGAGTAGCTAAACTCACAACTAGGGTTATGAGAATCATGAAGAACTAACATGGTAAAATTTGATAATTCATAATTCTTTAGGAAATGTGCATGCATGTATTAATAAACTTTCTTCATTTTGCATGTTTTCTTGTGGTGGCAAACATTAGAACTAGCCTGGTGTTACTGACTAGAACAAAGTAATAATGAATATAAAAAGAGATTAATTAACTTGATTCAATTGATGTGTTCTCGTCTAATCAACTGAACTAGGCCAAAGGGAGGTTATGCTAGGACTAATAAGTAAGGGTTAGTAATGCACATGCGAGGAGATGGGTCAAGACACATAGTGAAACTCTTGTACTAGTCAGGTTTACTTTTCTACACACTATAAAGGAATTAAGTTATCCGGTGATACCAAGTTAGTGAATCATGGGGAATACAATACCCTATTTCCTCTCCATATTGATTAAACTCTTGTGTTAGTTAGGTTTACTTTTCTACTTATTATTGCCAACCCCCCCTCCTTTTAGTGTAATAAGTAGGTTAATCACTCAAATTACATTAATTGAATTCTCCTAAGTCTACGTATTCCCAATGGGTTCGACCCTAACCTTGGTTAGGATCTATTTCTTGATAACGACCATTTTATCCTAAAAAAAGAGGTATAACTTGGGCAAATCAAGATTTTGGCACCACTGTCAGAGAATATGACTAGACTTAGCTAATACAATGTGATTTTTATATTAATCCTTATTTCCCTCATTTTACATTTTTTGTTCATTTACAAGGTATAAGTGTAAGGTATGCCCAACACGCAAAGTAGAGGCAGACTCTTTACTCCATTTGACCTAGAAAGCCATAGAACATTGAGAAGAATGACCCAAGATACTGCCAATAGAGTGAGTAATATAGCCCTGAATAGGAACGAGAATGAAAATGCTAACCATAAGAACCTACCTCCTCTTGAGGATATTGCTCCACAACCACAGATTTTAATGCCAATCTTATTAGTGGAATCAATACAGGTTGAATCCTATAGCTATAGAGGGGACTAGAGCTATTGTGTTGCCATCATTACTGGTTGACATGAAGTTTATGGTTTTGTGTTGGTTGCTTCAAATGTTGTAGAACTGTGGCCTTTTTGTGAGCTTACCATCGGAGGATCCTCACAGCTATCTGCACAATGTTGCATTTAAATACAAGAGTGTGATGGGAACACAAAATATATTTTTGGATCTTGTAGGACTATATGTCTTTCCATTTTCTCTTACAGATAATGCAGTACTATGGCTATCTGATCTCCCGCAGACTTTGATCACTAGTTGGGCTGAATTGCAGAAGGCTTTTTTGGAGAAGTACTTTTCGAGATCGAAAAAGCTTAACTTGAAAGATCAGATTAACAACATTGAGCAACTTTTTGGTGACTCAATCACTACTACATGGGAGTAATTCACTAAGTACTTGAGGAGTGTCTCGGGCCATGAATTCGTTGACAATGTCTTAATGGAGATCTTCTACCTAGCCCTAGATGCAAATAGACAAGCATATTTTGACACCATCTTGGGAGGCTTGATTGTAAACCAGCCATTCATAAAAATCATTGAGTAGCTGGATATGGTGGACAAATTGCACAATATGTGGGGGCCTATGAATAAGCCTTCCACCAAACACTTGGGTATGACCAGCATAAGCCTAGAGCAAACAACTATAAATGCGGGGATTATATGGATGCTCGTGCAAAGTAATACCAACATAGTAATGCTAGTAAAGTAGATGATATAACTAGCTAGGACTAGAAATATCCAGAAAAGTTACCACACCAGGCAAAGGGGATAAGATAAAGGTGGAGAAGGGGACCGCAAGGAGCGCTATAGGAGCGATCATTATGTGCCCCCTATAATTATGATATGGATTCCATTATTTCTAGACTTGAGGAGATGCTTATCCTATTATTGAGAAAGGCTAATACACAAGATGAGACCTTAAGAGAGATTAAGTTCGATATCATAAGCATAATTCAAAAAATTGAACATCATTCTATCACAGTCAAATGGCTCAACTATAAATTTATACAAGTATAAACTCGACTAAGTAAGATCCAGAGGGGAATAACACCTAGCTCCTTAGTGCAAGACATAAATAAGACTGAATGGTATAAGAAAGGTACGACTAGTGGTAAAGGGAACACCTTCGAACCTTCTGCAACAATTGACAGGGAATCATAAAAGCTTGAGGAAGTTTCATTACTTAATCAATCTATATTATGTTGCAATAATAAATCAAGCTCTATTTAGAAGGCAACCCAAGGTGGAGCCTAGTGCTTAGGCGGCTAGGTATGATGTTTTGACCAATATACTTTAGTTTTCTTTGATTGTGTGCATTAGGAATAATGCACCTTTTTCTCGATGGGGTGTGGCTAGTTATGGGCCTTAGGGAAGTTTGAGTAGCTTGGGTCCATAACTACCCCAATTTGTTATCCTAGGGTTTTCATGCATGTGTTCTTTTTTGCCATGGATATTTACTTTCTGTTGAACCATATGTTTAGGATGTTTAGGTAGTATTTGCCGCATATAATACTAATATTTGTGTCATATAACATGTTTTATTTTTTTATGAAAAATGATACCCACTAAATTTTGATTACTTAGGTTAGATAGCAACTATGCATGTTTGGGTGTATTAACAATGCTTTTTCTGATAAGTGAGGCTAAATGGAGATAAAAAGCATGATTTGAGTGTCTTTTGTTGATAATGTAATTTGTTTCATCTTAGTGTGAGCTTAATTTGCTAAATTCATATGTTGTGTGCTAATTCAGAACTTGCCAGGTTACTCTAAGTTAGATCGTAGATCAATTAGATTAGGAAAAGATCTTAGGTCATTGTTCTTAAAAAGTTCACTTAGTCTAAATAACCAAGTATAAGTAGCATATAGTACTAATATATGTGGCATATAACATGTTTTTGTATATTTTGTGAAAAATAATACCAACCAAATTTTGATTAGTTAGTCTAGATAGCAACCATGCATGTCTAGGTGTGTTGACAATACTTGTTTTGATAGGTGAGATTAAATTATCATAAAAAATGATCTAAAAGTCTTCTATTGATAATGTAATCAATGCCATGTGAGTGTGAGCTGAATTTCCTAAATTCATGTGTTGTGTTCTATTTTAGAACTTGCCTGTCACTGTAAGTTAGACTATAGATCAATTGGAGTAGGAAAGGATCTTACGTCATTGTCGTTAAAAAGTCCACCTAGCATAAATAACCAACTAAATATGTAGAATATCCCTTGATCCTAATGTTTGAGCCTAGCATGTCTCTATTCTTTGCAAACAACCTAATTAACCTATCCTTATAAAATTCCTGAAATTGGTCTTGGTCCTTCCTTGAACATTGTGCACCTTGACTAAGGTGGCCTTGGTTCTGAGGATAGATAATGTGACTTTAACACAGGCCAAAATCCAAAGTTGAGAGTGGCTGGTGTAAGCGTAAAACACAAAATGAGGAGGAAAGTTAGTGATAAAGAGGAAAGGTGATAAATCACGTATTGGGTGCAAGAAAAATAAGTAATTCCTTAGTTGTGAGCTTAAAAGAAAAATGAAGTGCAAAAGCAAGGCAAAGGCAAAAAGCTGAAAAAGGAAAAGAAAGCACCATAGAAAAGATTTAAATAGGAGAAAAGGGAGAATAGAGTAAAAGTGACAGTGTTAGGAGGGCAAAAGTATAGAAAACGTCAGTGCCAAGGATGTCTTTTAGTCACTATGTTCCTAAAATACCATACCAAAGCCCCCTGAGCCTACGTTACAATCCTATAAAGTCCTAAAATGATCCTAGTCCAAGTAGTCAAAGGTCTTAGTCATAAGTACAGGGGCAAGTCAATGGTATTATGCATGATGCATGAATATCTTTTGTGCGTGTGAGTAATTTTGCATAGTCTTAAGGTTATACATGAAAACATCATTGAGAGTGAAATATGGAACTTTTCTCTGTGAGGGGACTTGCATTGTATTGCTAGCATTAGACTTATAAGTTATCTGTTATGCCAATGACACCAAAGCGAATGGTATAGATGGTATAGTATGAGAAAAAGCTAGCCTTGAAATCTCATAAGAGAAGAAGGGTTATTCAGGTTTCCAGTCGTATGTCTGGTTAGCTAGGTTCTGCTACTACAGGGCTCAATCATGGTCAAAAAGTACCACACTTGTCATAGTTGTGTTGTAACATGCATTAGTCTATATTGGTTTGCTAGACGGCTATCTGATACTATTTTTAAACGTTGTTGGGTATCTGTGTTTAAGTTTGATGTGATTTATGCCATTAGATTGAGGTTTGTGTGTTACTATACCACTTATTTAGATTGAATCCATCATTTAAGGATAAATAATTTTAAATTGAGGATGTTGATGTGCTGTCAAAATACAACACTTTTGATGCTTAAAACTTAAAATTTTATGTGTTCTTAATGGATGTTAGTTGGTTTTATGTGCTTTTGTGTTTTATTTGCAAGATTCCAGGGTTGGCATTGATTTTGAGAAGAAAATGCAAAAGTTGTTGTTTTTAATGATATATGAACCCTTTATGGGTTGTAGTTCATTTTACGATCTATGAAAGAGGTTTTGTGGATAATTTCAGTGACGGGCTCATTTTCTGAAGTTTGTTCTATGAACATACAGGTAGTTCTTGGATTACTTTATGAGTTGTAGGTCATGTTTCATGCCATGAGGATCAAAGAACAACGACTTCTTGAATATTCATCAAATGAAAGCCCCTATAGATGATAAAACACTTTACGGGCCATAGAGGGGTGTCATAGATCACAAGTCCAATTTTGCAGCAACAATGTACAGAGTCCAATTGTGGGCCATGGAACACAGTATGACCCGTAAAGCTATTTGTGAGTGTGTCGACCAAATTATCCTATCTTATTTAGGACTTTTATTTTAAATATGATAAATAGGTTTTTAGGATATTTTTCATTACATTTCTAGAAAGTTGAATAGTTTGAGAGAAAAAATAGTGAGATGAAGTAGAGAAATCTCAGAGAGTTTTGAGAAACACTTGTACTTTGAAATGATCTTATAATCTTATGATTCACATTGAAGCTTGGATATGCTTGTTCTTAATTCAATTGTACAAGTGCTCTATTATGTTATTCACATTCATGTCTTGAAACTACACAAATCATGAGTAGCTAAATCCACAACTAGGGTTGTGGGAACCACGAAGAACTAACAAGGTAAAATAAGATAATTCATAATATTTGGAAGTGTGCATGTATGTATTAATTAACTCTCTTTGTTTTGCATATTTTCTAGTGGTGGCCAATATTAGAAGCTACCTAGTGTTATTAAATGGACCAAAGTAGTAATGAATAGGAAAAGAGATTAATTAACAGGATTCAATTAATGTGTTCTCATCTAATTAACCGAACTGTGACAAGGGTAGGTTGTACTAAGAGTAATAGATAAGGGTTAGTAAAGCACACTGCAAAGATGGGCCAAGTCACATAGTGAAACTTGCCTCTCACCTAGACCAAAGGGTTTGGTGAACTTAACTTACTGTCCTGCAGGCTACACACTAGAAAAGAATTAGGTTATCTAGTGATACCAACTTAGGGAATCATAGGGAACATAATAGTCCAGTTCCTCTCTATATTGACAAAAATCATGTGTTAGTTTGGTTGACTTTTGTACTTGTTATTGCAAACCTCCCTCCCCCCTTGGGGAGATAACCAGCTTAATCACTCAAATTGCATTATTTGAATTCTCCTAAGTCTACGTATTCCCTTTGGGTTTGACCCTAACATTTGTTAGGTTTCTATTTCTTGAAAATGATCACTTTATCCTTAAAAAGGAGGTGTAACTTGGGTGACATCAGATGATCATCCCAATTACCCTTGAATTCCAACACATAAGCCATCAACATGTCTTCCAAAGTTTGAATTATCCTCTTGGCTTATCCATCGGTTTGAGGATGGAAAGTGGTATTTAACTTCATCTTAGTGACAAGTCTTTTTTGAAATGATTTTCAAAAACTGATATGATAGACATAGGCACACCATGCAACCTTACCAACTCTCAGATGTACAACCTTTCATTATCTTTGGCACTAAAGGTAGTCTTGACCAGTAAGAAATTAGCCAATTTAGTCATCATATCAATGATAACCCAAATAGAATCAAATTACTTGCAGTTACGGGGCAATCCAGCCACACAATTGATATTCTCATCTTCTCACTTCCAAGTAGGAATCTCAATATCTTGAGCCAAACCACCAGGCCTTTTATGTTTTACCTTTACCAGTTGATAATAGGATACTCAGATATAAACTTGGCTATGTGTTTGTTCATACCATGCTGCTAATACACTTCCTTTAAGTCTCGACGCATCTTTGTAGATCCTAGATGTATGGATTAATGAGAATTATGGGCTTCAGTCATGATTGTCTCTCTCATACCATCAATATCTGGACATATAACTGATCTTGATACCAAAGCACACCATCTCCCATTTAGGAGAAAACCTCTACCTTCATTTTTGCAACCAACTTCTTTAATTCAAACAAAGATAGGTCCAAGTACTATTTTGCCTTGACATCAACAATTACAGAAGACTTAGACCCATTCTCAACATGAATACCACTATCATTAGAGTCATCTAATCTCGCCAAACAATGAACATCTTTTACTAATTCTTGCTTTCCTTCATTAACAAAGGCCACGCTTCCCATAGATAGCCTACTAAGAGTATCGACTACAATATTTGCCTTGCCGGGATGATATTGAACACTCATGTCAAAATTTTTAAGAAGTTCCAACCACCTTTGTCTCTTAAAATTATGATATTTTTGGGTGAAACATACTACAAGCTATTGTGATAGGTGAACACATCGACATGAATCCCATATAATAATATCTCCAAATCTTCAAAGTAAACACTACAGCTATTAGCTCAAGATCATGAGTTGGATAAATTTGTACATGCACCTTTTGTTGCCTTGTATATATAAGCTATTACCTTATCGTGTTGCATAATCACAAAACCTAACTAATTCCAAGAAGCATCACAATACACCTTGAACCTACCTCGCCCATCCACTAAGGTCAAAATAGGACTTGATTAATATGCGGTCAAAATACAACGTATTTGATGCTTAAAACAAGGGATTTTATGAGTACTCAATGTGACTTATTATGGTTTTTATGTGTTTTTGTGTTTTTCTTGCAAAAACGTTAGGTTGGCATAATTTTAAAGAAACATTGCAGAATTTGCTGAAGGTTAGGACATAAGAGCACACACTTACGAGTTGTATCCCAAGCTACGATGGGCTACGACTCCCAGGGTGTGTCATACCAAGAATTAGAGACCAAAAATTTCAAAAATTGGCTAAGTAGAGGTCACCCCTACGAGGCTATCCTACGAGTTGTAAGTCATACTATGACTTGTATAGGTGGACTCATACTAAGAATTAGAGAGCCAAAATGTTGGACCGAAAATTGCAGGCCAAGACTATAAGAGGAACATATGAGTCAAAGCCCAAGCACCAGCTCATACCAGTATGTTGAAGCAGTTTAATCCAAGATGCCAAGAACCTGATATGAGACCCCGACTATTACTCATAAGTCATTCTATGAGTAGTACCTATGAGACTTATCAGCTGCCAGCTATCTTTTAAGTGTAAATTCTAGGGTTATTTAGTAAATACTATATATAGTTTAAGTTAGGTTTTTAGAGAAAGGTTGACCAAGAGACACTAGAGAATCATCTTTTGAATCTTTTCTTAGTTTTTTAGAGTAGTTTATTGTTTTCTCTTGGGAAACCCATTTTGGGGATTGCAAATCTTGCCTTGTACTCCTAGTTGATAAATCAAGCTTGTGGGTTTGCAACTTGTGCTGCTTACTTTCTTCATTATTGTTGGAAAAACTCTCATTTAGGTATTGTATGGGCATTTTGCTTGTTTTGCCTTAGCCATGAGTAGCTAAGCACCCACAAATTGGAGTTGTGTGATCCATGGATAGTTGACTTGAGATGTCCTTGATTTATTGCATTTCTATGATTAGGGTTTCACATGTAATGTCTATTTTCCTTCATTATGATTGATGTTTGGTGGTGGCCAACACCAAACCCCGCCTACTATTATGATCCCGACCAAGGTAGTGACGAATATGAAAAAGGAAGTAGATGAGAGGATTTGATCAAAATCTTCTCCTCTAATCAAATGAACCTGACCAAGGAGAGGTCTACTTGGACAATTTGTAATGGTTATTTGGAACACTATGGTTGCCAACCAAGCGCCATGGTGAAATTTCACCTTCACCTTCACAAGAGGGCTGGAAGAACCTAATTTACCATCCTACATGCTAATCTTCAATTGTGGTTATGTTACTTAGGGTAATAGAGTCAACGAACCATGGGGAACATAATTCGCAAGTAGTCCGTAAAATTAAGTGTTCTCCCACATAGTAGCATAATGAAAATTTTACTTTTGTTTTTTAATCACAACCTCCCCCCCATTTAGAGATTTTATTTATTGATGCTTGAAATGATTAGTAGTGAAGTCTTGTTGTCAAGCCCTATCTTCCCTGTGAATTCAATTCTAACCTTTGGTTAGGTTAATTACTGACAACGATTGCTTTCTTATTGGAGCGTAAACATCAAGATAATATAAATATAAGTTGTCAAAAAAATTATGGTGTAGTTGCTAGGGAATACGGCTAGATTTTGATTTGATTTCACTATTAGTTAGTTCTAGTTTTGATTTCTGAAGTCTCCTGTATTTTACTTTTTATTTTTATTTTTGTTAGTTGATTTTAGGTGCTAGTTGGCTGGCACTATGACTGAATAAAAGTTCTACATTGCAAATGACTTATTGGAAACTTTGTAGAGGCACGCTGGAACAAGACATGTTGTTTCGGAGCCCCAAATCCTTCTACAGAATTTCACTCAAACATTGAGTGGGCCCTTGACATCTTGCTTGGGAGCCCATGGCTATTCAGGTTTTCCCATGACTCTCCAGAGTAAAGTTACAGAATGATGGTCAATTCTCCCACATGATATTTGCTCTAATTAGGGGTAAGTACAGAGAGTCTTCCTCATGAACATCTATAAGTAGTCTAATAAGCAAAAGAAATAGAACAATATCTGTAATTTCAAAAAAGTGCCAACAGAACTTTTGGTAGTGTCTTGGGAAAGATACAAGTAGTGCTTAGCAGCAAATCAAAACCATGGTTCAATTGATAATGAATTTGTGGCTACTTTATATCGCATATTAACATCTGATCAACAAGGGCAGGCTAATGCTTTGTTTGGAGGGGACTGTTGGCAGTTCGTATGATGACCATTTAATGAGATCATTGAGAATATGAATAAGCTATTTGCAGTTATCCAATTCTACCAACCCTTTCAAGGACAAGCCGGACCTTCTACTAGTGAGTTGAAGGTTACCTCAAGCAAACCCAAGAGCGATAATATGGCAAGTTTGCTAAGGTTACCACAAGAGCATTGCATCACTGATAAGCTGACAAGGATTGAGAATATGCTCGACCAAGTCCTGACTAAGGTAAATGAGTAAGATGAAATCATCCAGGAGATAAGTTTGATATCCTCAAATGTAATGGAACAACAAACTATGACAATGCAAAGTATTGGTGATAGGATGGAGCAACTTGCTAAGCAACTAGATGCAGTGCAAGATGAACAAAGGAAGGGTAGAAGGAATATCAATGGAACTCATGGAGAAGTTTGTTTATCCATGATAGCATAGTCGAGCCACGATGTTAAGCAAGGCACTTCTTGGGAGGCAAGCCAAGCATCATTTGTGTGTTGACTTATTTTGAGACATTTTATCATATTTAACTTGTTGGTTGGTTATTTAATATTGTGTTATGATTGTTGAGACTTTGAACCAGTTGTATCAATTAGCATTTTGGTGTATTTTAAGTAATAGGTTGCCGGAACAAACCAGGAACTGAAGAATGTAAAAATTATGCTTGGATGCTGCTTCTATGAGAAGGCCTATGACTTGTAATAAATGTTAAGACTCATATTGATTCCTCATAGAAGAAATCAGTGAGTACCAAAATATGGGACACACACTATAAGCCAACCTTATGATTTGTAAGGTCCCCTATGAGTCGTAAGCGGGGTTCATAGTGCTCAGGTATGAAATCTTAATTTTCTTAAGTGTGGCTTGGATACGAGATCAGGACCTATGAGTCGTACGACTTCATATGATTCGTAGTCAGGGTCTGGTAAGACCAATCTATTAAATTTAAAAAGGCGAATCATTTTGAATATTAAAACACTAATGATTTTTGGATCTTCATGTCCCTTCATTAAGCGTTTCATATCACTTTACAACTCCCCCTATTATCCCCTTTAACTATTTCAGTCACCCCCTAAATTATTCACCCACTATCATTCCATAGCGAGTGAATTTTGTACCAAGAACTCGGCCTGCTTTCTTGTCTTCTCATCATTTATTCATCCATTCATCTGGTAAGTTCTTGTGGTTAATTTTGGTTTATCTCTGAAATAGTCTTGTCTTATGGATTTTTGAATGAATGCCTTATGATCATGATTAGCAAAACCATGTAATGGTAATTATGGAAGTGGGAAAACTATGTTGCATAATTGCCTATGTCCTTGTAACGGGTCGAGTCTTGAATTCTGTCCTTGTTTGGTGATTTTGATATCTAATATTATGATCATATGCAATTGTTGCGTATTTTATGGAACATTATAAAGATCATGTGGGACTAAAATTATTGGGTTGAGAGGTGTTGTAGTTTTGTTTTTAGCATACGTTGTTGTTGATAATCTTAGAGAAATTTTGAACTGGTAAGGAAAAATTGTGCTTTGTTTTGATACATTTGGCAACTAGGGCTACTGTATCATCTATGCCTTTGTGTTTGTAACCTCAGATGTTATCTTGATTTGTTGTTGGTCTTAGTAGAAAGGTTAGAGACGCCTGACAGGCTCTCTGTTTTCTGCTACAAGGACCCACTATTATTCCCAGGTCTCTCTACGAGTCATAATGGCCCTTTGTAGAAGGCAACAGTCATCCATGGTGCCTTAACCTTTTCTATGTGAGATTCATGTATGACTTATATTACCTATTAAATACATAAGGGTGGTCTCATAGGCCAGATCAGAATTCTCAAAATGTCTCTGAAATGAGATACGAGTCAAGACTACGACTCGTAGGAAACCCTATGAGTTGTACTTTTACCTTGTACATAATTCTAGAATGCATTTTTTTATCTATTTTCTAAGTTTAATGAGGCTGCAGTTTGACTCGTGGGCTTCCCCACGAGTCGTACCTACACCTCGTATCTGCAGCCTTACAACTGGTTAAGTTTGCTTTTACTTAAGAAATCTTAATGTTCTTGTTTGATTGTTTCATTTGTTACTTGTGTGATTGAAACAAATCATCAAATGACTCAGGCTTTAACATTTGATACTTTTTTAAAGATAATGTCTTCATGAGGTCGAAAGAGGTGCCTCTGTTTTAAGTCATCGCCTAAGGGATGAGTCATCCGAGGAGGTTTAACCAATTGAAGAGATGAATATGTACCTAACTCTGAGGCTATCATGCCCTTAACATGATCACACTCAACCAAAATACCCATGGAAGTGGATAGCTCCTCCTAGTCTGATGAGGAGGGTGAAGAAGATGAGTCAGGTGATAATGACTCAACTTCTTATTTTGTTTGTCACGAAGAGTCTCAGGCTCAACTAGAAGAGACCGCTCCTCTACAGCCAGATGATGTCGCTTACACTGCCACCTCCACCGACCCTTAAAACAGAAGTTGGTATGTTTCTGGAATGAAAGAGATCTATAATAAGGGACTGGTTCAGAGATTTCATGAGAAAGTAAGGTTGAATGACTCAAGGTTAAATGGTATGCCAGATTTAGAAGCTGATATTGATCGCCATAAGTTAGGATGGTTGTCATAATTGCTGGGGAAATACGCCCCTTACCTGATCCAATAAGTCTATACATCTTACTATGCTACTGTATATGGTAACTTTTCAAGGGTCATGAAGCCCATTGATGTACCGTGGTTGAGTGAAGTAATGGTAAGGGGTAAGGTTGTCGATATCTTAGTAGAAACTATTTGAAGGGTCCTATTCGGACCTAATTATGGAGCTATACACTCCATAGCATAATATGATCATAGGATGGCAGACATGAGGAAAGCAATACAAAATGATGCCGAGCTGAGAATGGAGTTATTAAGATGGATAGGGGACCAAATTTTTGTGGAAGGTATTGAGTTGATATCGGTTACAAACCATGCCAAGCATATTCTGAAGGCCCATTTCTCATTTAAGGTAAGGTCTTGGTGGTCTATTATCCGATGGCATATCAGACTCATATTCAAAGATAATGTGATCACATTAGAGAGGGTCATGTTGTAGGTGAGCATCTTGGTAGGGTATGACATTAATTGGGATCGTCTTATGGCAGAATAGATCCACAAGTCAGCAGTCCAAACTCAACAAGCATTGGTATTTCCTATTTGAATTCACATATTATGGAAGGAAGCTGGTGTATAGATTTCTCTCCACTTAAACCCTTATATAGAGACTTTGAATAAGACAGACCCCAGCCTAATCAAGGCTGATAAAAACTCAATATCTCTATAGAAAGCTATCCCTCTAGCTATCCCAGATCCATTCCTAGTAGAGCCTCAGATTCTAGGTTCATCTCCAGCTACTATCAGCACTACTCTGGCTACTGTAGGGCCTACACCAATGGTTGAGATTGAGTCTACATCATCCTCCAGCACTCCAGCGCCAGCAGCATCTATTTTACAAGTTGATCCTATTTACTCTGCTATTGCATTTCAAGCTTTGTTACATAGGGTGGCTGTAGCAGAGGCAGGCTACGTAAGTTTTCATTTAGCCATTAATTGATTAGACTTTTCGAGACTCTGAGGAGAGGTTGAAGACATTTACCCGAGACTTAGTTGATGAGAGAGTCTAAGCAGTGGATACCTAAATTGATGCATTTGAGACTAGAGTCCACCGGAGGCTTGAAAGAGCTAGGCCTGCCAATGGGAGCGTAGTTACTGAGGAGTTAGCCAAGTTCAAGACCGACTTATAACAGATGTTGGCAGCCTATTCCAGCCCATATGTAGCACCGATAGCTGATGAGGCATTTGATTGGCTCACCAACCGTTTGAAAAACAATGGGAAGAGGCCCTTCGAGCACGATGATCCAGAGATAACCCCATAGAGGCCGAGGCCTTAGGAGAAGCCCATACTAGAGGAGGTGGTACAGGAGTTGCTATTGTTGGAATCTATTCAAAGAGATCGAGAATAGCAGAACCCACTTAGAGAGAGTAGTTCTCAGATAGCTGAGGAGGAGTTGATGCCCTAGGACACTACAGATCAGCCCGAGACTAGTGCTTGATGTACGATGATGTTTGACTTCTTTTGAATCCAGTTTTTATTTTGTCATGTTGGATACTTTGTTCTCTTTTTAGAGAATCATTTTATTATGTTGGTTTTTTGTTGTGTTTAAATATTCTTATGTTGGATGGTATTTTACTTATATGTTGGATGTTAGTTTTTGGTTTGTAATGTTTGTATATATATATATATGTCTATATCATCATGTTTTGTTTTTGTTCTTGTCTTTACTTTAAGGACAATGTATCCTATTATGGTGGTGTTTGGGGAGTTATGGATTTATGCCAAGTCTGAGTTGCCTCAAGTCCATAACTTTTCCTATTTTGTATCCCAAGGTTTCTTGTTGTGCTTTTTTTTCCTTTTGAATGTTTAATTTTCTGGTTAACCGGCATGTTTAGATAGTGTAGATAATGGGTAAATTCATAATAGTGTTGTCTATTGGCATATACATAATTTTTAGACGTGTTTTCAAAAGGTTTGATGAAAAATTAGGTACCCTCAAAATTTTTGAGGTTGTGATTATTGATACATTCATACCTTTTTATGTATCCAGCAATGTTTATTCTGATAGTGTAAAGGTAAGTTGAGATTGAAAGCATGACATGTAAGTTTATACTTAATAGTGGATGTAATTGTCATGTGTGTTGTGAGCTTATTTTGTTGCATTCATGTATTTTGTATGGACCCATAACTTGCCTTGCTACTTTAAGATTGGGTTGGTGATGTGGTGGACATGAAAAGGATCTTAGGCCTTTGTTCTTTGAGTGAACCCACTTTTAGCCTAAATGACCCACTAGATGAGTGAGTGAATCCATTGTTCCAAACTTTTGAGCTTCTCATATACTCATGATTTCTTGATACCTTGCTACCTTAACCTTATCTGATGAAATACAGTGATATTGGCCTAGTCTATCCTTGAACATGTGAACCTTGATTAAGGCCAATGGCCTAAGTTGAGGGTGGCTGCAGTTAGTGGCCCTGGTTTGAGGCATAGATATTGTCTACTTCACCTGAGGCTAAAAGGCTAAGTTGATGGTGGCCCTTATTGTGGCAAAGTAATAATAATAAGATAGTTAGTTGGGAAATCAAGAAAGAAGTGACAAAACATTAACTAAGTGAAGAAAAAGAAAAAAAAGTGCCTTGAGTTGAGAAAAAATAAAACAAATTGAGTTTGAAATCGAGGTACAACTGAAAAAAAGAAAGAAAGCACTCGAGAAAAGTTCAAAACAGGAGAAAAAGGGTGAATTGATTAAAAATGGTTGGATTATGAAAGCAAAAAGTGTTAGTAAACATGGTTCAAGGATAGCTTTTAGTCACTACTTGCCCAAAATACCATACCAAACACCCTAAACCTTTGTTGTAAGCTTGTAAATCCTAAAGTGATCCAATTCTACTTTATCACTAAGCCAGAAGATGAGTATAGAGGCAAGGCTATGGGGTTAGTCAGTATGCATTGAATTTCAATTGTGAAAGTGAGAATGCTTCCTTAGTCCCTAACTTTTAAATGCTTTTGAATGAGTATGAGGGACTTCTTTCAGGTGAGGGCATTTGCACTACTTGATTAGCTTAAGATTATACCAATGATTGTGGATGGTTGATGCTCCCTAGCTTGTCATAGTTGGATTACCAGGTATCTCATTATGTCTTTGTTGCTTAATAACTATGTAATCCTATCTTGGAAATAGCAGTTGGGTACCTGAATCAAAGGAGGTATTGTATATGTCATTAAAGTAGCTACTATGTATTTCTATTTGTCTGCATAAATTGAGTCGTTGCTTGAGGACAAGCAACAATTCTAAGTTGATGGTGTTGATGTGTTGTCATAATAACATATATTTGATGCCTAAAACAAAGGACTTTGTGAGTCCTTGATGCGACTTTTTATGGTCTGTATGTGTTTTTGTGTTTTCAGTACAGAAAAGTTAGGTTGGCATCCTTTTTAAGAAAAGTTGTAGATTTTGCTGAAGCTTAAGACATACGAGCACGCTTACGAGTCATAGCCCAATATATGAGTTGTAGAGTGTGTCGTAGAAAGAATCATAGACCAAAGATTCAAAAATCTGCTAAGTGGCAGTCATCCCTATGAGGCCATCCTACGAGTCGTAAGCCACACCACGACTTATATAAGTGGACTTGTAGCAAGAATTAAAGAGACAAATGTTAGACCAAAAATTGAAGGACAAGACTACGAGAGGAACATATGATTCATAGCCTAAGCAATGACTAATACCAGTGGGTTATACTAGTTTAGTCCAAGATGCTATGGACCTCATACGAGACTCTGACTACAACTCGTAGGTTATCCTACAAGTCATACCTATGAGACTTATCAGCTGCCAGGTGTCTTTTCTATGTATATTCTTGGGTTATTTTTTAAATACTATATATAGTTTAAGTTAGGTTTTTAGAAAGAGGTCGACCAGGAGATACTAAAGAATCATCTTTTGAATCTTTTTATTGTTCTCTCTTGGGAAACCCATTTTGGGAATTGCAAATTTTGCTTTGTACTCATTGTTGAAAATCAAGCTTGTGGGTTCACAGATTGTGGTGCCTACTTTCTTCATTCATGTTGGTAAAACTTTCATTTATGTCTTGTATGTGCATTTTTGCTTATTTTTTTCTTTAGCCATGAGTTGCTAAGAACCCACAACTTAGGGTTTTGGGAACCATGGATAGTTGACTTCAAATGACCTAGGTTTATTGCATTTCAATGATTGGGGTTTCACATGTATTATCTACTTCCCTTCATTATGATTGATGTTTAGTGGTGGCCAACACCAAACCCTACCTATTATCACGATCCTGACCAAGGTAGTGATGAATAGGAAAAGGGAAGTAGATGACAGGATTCGATCGATGCCATCTCATCTAATTAATTGAACCTGACCAAGGGGAGGTTGACTGGGACAATTGGTAATGGTTATTTGGAACACTATAGTTTTCAACCAAGTGCCATGGTGAAATTCGACCTTCACCTTCGCAAAAGGTCTGGAAGAACCTAAGTTATTGTCCTGCATGCTAATCTTCAATTGTGGTTATGTTACCTAGGGTAATCCAGTTAACGAACCATGGGGAACACAATTCTCAAGTTGTCCCTAAAATTGAGTGTTTTCCCACATAGTAGCATAGTCATAATTTTACTTTTGTTTTTGAATCACAAAACACCCCATTTAGAGATCTTTGTTATTGATGCTTATAATGATTATTAGTAAAGTCTTATAGTCAAGCCTTGTATTCCCTATGGATTCAATCCTGACCTTTGGTTAGGTTGATTATTGATAACGACCCCTTTCTTATTGGAGCATGAACATCAAGATGATATAAATATAAGTTGTCACTGATGTAAGCCGATCTTTCAAAGTTTGAAAAGTCTTCTCACACTCATCCGACTAAATAAACTTGGCTTTCTTTTGAGTCAATTTAGTTAATGGAGATGCAACGGATTTCCTATAATAGCCCGCCAACCCAAGAAAAGGTTGCATATCTGAAGGAATCAATAGCCTAGGTTAATTCTTCACGGCTTCAGTCTTCTTTGGATCGACATTAATACCATTAATGGATACCATATGACCAAACAAATCTACTTCACCCAACCAAACTCACATTTATTGAACTTGGCAAATAACAACATCTCCATAAAAGTTTATAGAACCAACCTCAAGTGATCCATATGCTATTGCTCACTTTCGAAATAAATCAGAATATCATCGATACAAATTATGTCATGATGCAAACCTAGGGTCTATGAGTGACATGGAAAATGGGAACTCAGGAGTCCCCCCAAATGCCTCAATGTATACACATTAACATCATTGGTTCAAAAGCATATATGCATAGTAAACATATAGTTTTAAGGGATAGGAAAGTAGGATTCATGCTATGGGGATGTTATAGGGAAAGGGATTACCATCGATTCACATAACACGTAGCACATAAAGACTAATGGGAGGATAAGTATGACTCACTCTATCGGGGTAATTCAGGACTTAGGATCTTTTGCATCATAACATAAAAGCATATCATAGTACTCATAATCAATCTAGATAATGATGTCCAATAGATTGCCATATCTATAATCATAATCTCTGAATACAACACTTAGAATATAAACGTAAAAGTGTCTGCAAGATGTCCAACAATGGCTCTAGTCATATGATAGGATTGGGGTCAAGACACGTCTCAGGCTCACCCTCAAAGTAAATAACATAAACAAGGCATCATAGGTAGAGGAATGGTGGTTGTTCCTTGGAAAATAGGACTTACCACAAAAAGTATCTCAAGATCCAATCTATTTATCGTATGGTGGATAAAGGTAGTCCTCGATTCCTACATGGTTAGATCATGTAGAAAAAAGTATATGTTAGTACATATGAATGTACGAAGTATGTCGGTATGCGATGCATATGACTTATCAAACATGTATTCACTGTTAGATGGCAAGGGAACATAATATAGAAAGAAACATATATAACAAGGAAAGTACTCTAACAATATACTATGAAATCCATGATGCTGAAATGCCATAATGCTCATATATAGTAGGGATGGGCTATAACTGACAAATCAAACTCATTTGTGCTACATGAATTAGTCCAATATAGACCTCCCATCGGTAAGACAAGATTCCTTGCCAAGAGTAATCTACGTCATACCTCACGACCCAGTCTTTTCAGTGTGATGGACACCTTTTTTATGACCCAATCCTTTTGGAAAAATTTCCATATCATGTCATATCATATCATATCGTATCATATCACGGTGTAACCATTCCTTATGACTCGATCTTTTCAGTAATGGCTACCACATTCCTATGCTAGCACATAGTTCAAGGAAAAAGAGGACCACTTGGGATAGCCTCTAACGCCTCTAATCTATTGGTGCTAGGTAAAATATCCCACATAAATACTTATACATATACATGATTTCAAAGGAGGCACAAGTCGTTTCAAATCATTTCAACGCACTTGGGCTTAAAAGCCAAACATATTTCTTAAAAATTCATACTTGGGCCCAAAAGCCAAATCATAGATCATAATCGTGCTTCTCATGCATAGGAATAGCTCATTCCAATATATGGAATGGGGTAAACACCCAAAATGCTCAAAGAGCAGTATCATAGGCATTTATGTGATCACATCCTTGTCATAACCATAATCTTATCAAAATAATATACATAAACATAATTGGGCTTAACCCACTTCATTACTTTTATTAAACGTAATGCTCATGAATGCATATGCTATGAATGATGTGTGAATAGAAATAGGTAATAGAGGTTCAATCTAAAATAATCAATATAATATGAAATTCAAGTAAACTCATAAGTAAAATCCACATTTAAATCATAATATTGATTACCCAATGTTCGACCAAACTTTAAAGGGACAATACATATTCAAATACTCATAATGATCATGTAATTCATCATTTGGGGACTTAAATCAACTTAAAATTAACAATAAAGCATATCCCACACTTCAATTGAATATAATAAACAATAGTCTTCAAAACTCATATTTAAAGTACGCAAAAGTTCATGAAAATCAATTGAAAATAGTTTGGATCTTCTTGGTTGAAAGTGACCAAGAATCAAACCCACATACCTTAGCAAATGGAGAAGATTCAAGAAGAGATTTGCTTAAGAAAGAGTTTCCCTTGATTCATAAGCTCAGTCTGACCAAGGGTTCTTGAGAGAGTCCTTATGAGAGAGATCAATATAACTCTAAGTCTAGGTGTGAATTTGAATGAGAAAAATAAAGTATAGGTCATTAGAATGTCTTCAGGTAGCATAGAAAGTGACAACAGACCCTTAGGAGACACCATAATTATGAAAACACCATCAATGATACAAGTAGAAAAAAATGTCGCTAAGGGACTCAAGGAAGGATATATAGACCGTATACTTGCTCTGTGAGCCAATAGTTAAAAAAATTCCATTGACGAAGGTTTGAGATGGTAATTTTATACTTAGATAAAATTCAGTGCGGGCACCCACATGGATGGCTTCACAGTTCTTACCAAGGCATATAGACCATATGCCTCCTCCATGAAGCATCACTTAGAAAAATTCTTCAACGACAAAGTTCTAAGATGGTGATCCAATACTTAGAAAATTTTCACTTTTGAACCTATAAGGAAGTCCTCCCAGATGGTGAAGGACTATACGGTCCATGAGAGGGTTCGTATGAAATGCCTTGGCTCAAAAATATGGATTTACAAGGCCAAGGCTACCATACGATCCACCACACAGATCGTGAAGCATCACAAAGACCATGTAGGGCCCATTTGTGGTATTACTTAGTCCCAAACTTCCACTATAAGGCCAAAGCTTGCCACACAAGGACAAGGGTCACTTTGTGGAGCCTCCACACCATCCATATACCCTCACACGGACTATGAAGGCTTCCATGAAGTGCCACCTTGGTCCAAACTTTTGGTAACCAGAATTTCATGCTCCATTATGGTCGTATAAAGTCCAAGTCCTTACATCATCTTCCCGTTGTGAACATTCATCCTCGAATGTGCTAGAACAAGGCTTGAAAGGCTTGCCTTAGAACATAAAACATCAAAACGTAATATACAATGCATATTTCATCACTTGAAAATCATAATGTAATTAAAATTCTTACCAAAATGTATTCAAATCATTCAAAACATCATAAAAATCATTTTTGTGCACGTTTATGTATGTTATGCCATGAAACTCAAGAGTGAAAGTATTAAGACCACTTGGAATAGGAAGAACCTAATACCTTAGGCTTGAGTAGATTGGAAAAGATGGCGATATTGTTTCATCATGTCCAACTCCACCTCCCATGTAGCGCTCTCCATATGTTGATTTCCCTAAAGCACCTTAATCGAAGCCATATCCTTATTACAAAGCCGCTTCGCTTGCCTATCAAAAATCTCAATTGGAACTTCTTCATAGGACAAGTTCTCCTCAACCTCAACACTTTCCAAAGGTACAATGGTACTAGGATCACCAACCAACTTCTTCAACATAGACACATGAAAAATTAGATGAATAAAACTCAAATCCATAGCCAAATCCAACCTATAAGCCACATTATCAATCCTCTCAATAATCGCATAAGGACCTATATACTGGCGACTCAATTTGCGCTTCTTCCCAAAATGCATCAAATCCTTCATAGATAAGATCCTTGCATACACCCAATCACCAATATGAAAGTCAAGATCTCTCTTCCTAACATTTGAATAGGACTTTTAGCTACTTTGGGCCATCTTTAATCTCTACCTAATCAACTTCAACTTCTTTATGGCCTCTAAAACCAAATCCAGGACAATCGAAGCCATCTGTCCCAACTTAAACCACCTTACTAGAGATCTATATATCCTACCATATAAGGGCTCAAATAGTGCCATACCAACACTAGAATGAAAGCTATTATTATAAGCAAACTCAATGAGTGAAAGATGATTCTCCCAAATACCCTTGAATTCCAACACACAAGTCGTCAACATGCCCAAGTTTGAATTATCCTCTTGGCGTGTCCATCGGTTTGAGGATGAAAAGAGGTACTCAGCTTCACCTGACTACCAAGTCCTCTTTGAAAAGACCTACAAAAGTTAGAAGTAAATTGGGTTCTATAATCCGATATGATAGACATAGGCACACTATGCAACCTCACCTACTCTTGAATGTACAACCTAGCATAATCCATGGTACTAAAGGTAGTCTTGAGCAGTAGGAAATAAGGTGACTTAGTCATCCAATCAATAATAACTCGAATTGAGTCAAATTGCCTTCAAGTTCGATGCAAACCAACAACAAATCCATTTTCACATCTTCCCACTTCCAAGTAGGAATTTCAATATCCTGAGCCAGTCCACTGGCCTTTTGGTGCTCTACCTTCACTTGTTAATAATTAGGACATTCAGATACAAACTTTGCTATATCGTTCTTCATTCAATGCCACAATACACTTCTCTCAAATCCTAATACATCTTTTGGATGAATAGAATAATGAGAGTTATAGGCTTTACTCATGATCACCCTCATAAGATCATCCACATCTAGAACACATAATCGATCCTAATATCGAAGCACACTATCTTTACCTTGGGTGAAAACCTCTATTTTGTTTTGGCAACCAACTTCTTTAACTCAAACAATGGCAAATCTATACATAGCCTTAACATTAACACCCATAAAAGATATGTCCCTATTCTAAATATGAATAATACCATCATTCGAGTTGACCAAGCTAACACCCAATCTAGCGAAATGGTGAACATCTTTTTCGAACTCTTTCTTCCATTCATCAACATGAGTTAGACTCCCCATAGATAGCCTACAAAGAGCATTAGCTATAACATTTCCTTTGCCAAGATGATACTGTACACTTCATGCCATAGTCTTTAAGGAGTTGCAACCATCTCCTTTGCCTCAAGTTGAGATCGCTTTGAATGAACACATATTGCAAACTCTTCTGATCTGAAAAAATATCAACATGTACTCCATACAAATAGTGTCTCCAAATCTTCAGGGCAAACATCATTGCCACTAACTCAAGATCGTGAGTCGGTTAATTACGCTCATGCATCTTTAATTGCCTTGATGCACAAGTTATCACCTTACCATGTTGCATAAGTGTGGCAACCCTAATGGGAGGATGCTACTTCTATACAATTTGGGCTTAAATAATACTTGAAAATATTAAGATTTTAATATGCAGTACATTAATCATAGTTTAATAATGAATACTACATAGTTATTGGTACGAGATTTTGTCATAGAGGTAGTTTAGTTAATTTTAGGTTTCAGTTTATAGCATGATCAACTTCCAAAATAATCTAATATGATATCTGGTGATATTTTTATGTATTGTCCATACTATTATAGTACACACTAAAAATTATTACCGATGTAAAAATACAAAGACATGCGACTTACTAGTTTTTGTTTCATATAATCACCTCAAAGTAGCTATTTATTTAATATAAAAACAAGTTCATTAGCTCTAATTTAACTAAACAAGCCAAAACTTTAAGTTACAAACCATGATTTCATAGTTTACACTAGTCTTTCAAATTTATACATACATATGCAATAGGAGAATCATGAACATGTCCTAAAACTATTACAATATGTATATATAGATGCAAATGTGATCTTCTGCATAGCTCCCAAAATTTATCTTCAATGGCCATCCTCAAGCATCATCTCGGGTATTCCCTATGATACAAACACCTTTCACTAAGCACAAATCTTAGTGGTGTAAACGGTAAAAGCTGAAACCTTTAGATTCCTCAATTTACCTTTCTTAAGTTAAAGGGCAACACAATTTGAATATAGTAAATAGACCAAGTGAACAAATATATCAATAATATCAAGTGGGATATTTGAATATCTAAGTATCAAGAGTTTCTAGAATAATTTTTTCAAGACATTCAAATGACATGTTTCTGAAATGACCCCAAAAAGAGCCTGAAAATGTCCCTCAAAAGTGCCGAGAATCATAATTTTCATATATCTCAAAATTCATGCATGATATCAAAAATTTGACTTCATATTATTTATCGAGGTGCAAAATTTAGTGGGAAGTGGGTCTAACCCCGAATTTAGAGGAAATAAATCATAATTTTTATTTTTAAAAATGCAATTTCCAAAGAGCTCTCTGCACCCCTGGCTCGCGATCAGGGCGCAAAGATGTTTAAATTTTTGTTTAGTTTTCTTGTTCGATCCAAGACTTTTGGGTCTTGGGCCTAAGTCCTTTCATGTATGAAAATACCTATACTTAGCCATATTTCTCCTTCATATCATACAAGACATTTACCAATACTCTCTCAAACACTTAGAAAAATATTTCACCCCAAAGTTCAAGTCCCACAACTCATTCAGATCTTAAGGATTTCACTCAAGCTTCAAGTCTCCATTTTCAATCTTCATCAAGAATTCTCTAAAGCCAAGGTATGCGGGTTTCAACCATTGGGTAATGCGGGTTTCAACCATTGGATCCTTTTACCCATGGTTCCAATGCTTTCTTTTTACATAAATTTGATGTTTTGAAGTTGATTTTACTTACGGTTCTTCTATTATGAATTTGACTATGAACTATGTTGGGGTTCTGTAAAAGTGTGACTATTTTAGTTTGTTTTGAGCTATGAATCTTTAATTTATCTTGAGATTTGATGAAGGGTTTTGATGTATATTACATGATGGTGTTACCAAATATTAGTGGGATGATTTACTTCAAGATTTCTTGCATGATTATTATTAATGTTTGATAAAATGTTCGATTTATGGCTCTTGAGCTGTTGATGTTGTAGTGCATGACCTATGAGTTGTATGACTTTATGATGATGAAACGATGGTATAAATATGTTGATTTCATGAAAAATATTTATAGTGTTAGAAGTTATCAATTGCCTCATTCAGGAGGTAGTAGGCCAAAATTACCATGTTAGAGGGTATGTACTTCAATTGCTTCACTCGAGAGGTAGTAGGCTCGTGCAACCATGTTGGAGGGTTTTACCATAGCTGCCTCGCTTGGGAGGTAGTTGGACCATGCAACCATGTTGGGACATTTGTACCTCAATTGCCTTGCTCAGGAGGTAGTAGTCCTGTGAAACCATGTTGAGGGGTTTGTACCTCCATCGCCTCACCAAGGTGGTGCTAGGCCTTTGCTTATATTGATGGTGTCTCCTAATATATGTAAATGTCTTATTTAAATCACATTCATGCTTATATTGATGGTGTCTCATTTATTGCCTAAATATGCATTTCGATTAAGTTGCCTATCTCTTATTGTTTTGCACCCTCCACACTTAGTATATTCAAACGTAGTAACACATACTCTATACCTACATGATCTTACCATATAGGAACTAGATCCCCACTTGATCATCATTCTCTTCCAGGTGGGTAGTCTAATATCCCTCAAAGCAAGTTGGTGAGTCCTCAACTTTGGGGACAATATCTCTGATCTTATGCTATGTGTAAAGTCTATCTTTCCTATTTATTATATGCTAAACTATGAGGGTAAGTCCGGTTGCTTGTCTTGCCCTTGCTAACTTCTATGTTTATGTCACGACCCAACCTAGGGGCCGTGATCAGTGCCGGTTGGGTACCTAGATGAATACTAAACCGGATTTCCATCCACAATAACTATGGAATTTCTCAAAATTTCGTCAGGGCTTCCTCTGTTGCACTGACTAGCCTCACATGCAAACAGCAAACCCAGCAATAACAAACATCACTGTATAAATATATATATATATATATATGCGGGCCGACAAGATCACCGCTGCAGCAGAACTGCCCAACAAATATATCATATAAATGATGTCACACAAAAATAGTTCCCACACCCACATGTATCCACAGACCTCTAGACACACAAACTAGATCATAAGATGAGACAGGACCCCATCATACCCTCGAATATATACCAATGCAAAGTACAGAAATAAGAAAACATGTATATACCAACAGACTACTCCTGATGTAAGGGAGCAGTGCAACTGTAGGCGAGGATCCTAAGAAGACGGCCCTCTAACCTGTTCGTCTGTACCTGTGGACATGAACGCAGCCCCCGAAGGGAGGGGGTCAGTACGAAATGCATACCAAGTATGTAAAGCGGAAAGTCTGAAATGTAAGTGAGGGTAATAATCCGAATAAGAAAATACAGAAGTCAAACCTGTATGTAAACATCAAAATATTTATTTATTCAAACATCAAAATAATGCACATCAGACAGGAACGATTGCGACCTCCAAATTCGTGCCATACCACAGCATAACACTAGAAATTTCAAATCTCCGAAATCTCTAACACAAATCCCAACTGTAACATAGGTGAGTCGAGGCGAACAACGGCCAAACACTCACGTCATAGGATAGGTGAACCAGGGCGACGATGCCAAGCATTCACGTATTGTAATGCATAAAGGTCATCATGCCCATTTATTGAGCTGAGGCGACGGTGCCATGCACTCTCGTAAGTCAGGGTAAACTCGGTCCAGCACTTACTCGTCATGATGCCATCCCAAACCCAGCTCCTTATGTCTCCAAGCTAAGCAAAGTCGGCCCATGGGCAAACTAACTTGCCGTATCCAACCAACTTCAAAATATATATATATATACATACATATAGTTACACATACTCAAGATATCAACCGGCCTGGGAACCGGTGAACAAGGCCAAAAGGGAACGAACAGAGTTGTGAGAATCATATGCATAAAAACTAGTTTCAAACACTTAGCAATATGCAAAATGTTCACTTTTAAAATCAAGTAGTTATTCTTT
>JAOTQJ010146622.1:1928-34207 GCA_025642045.1 Solanum sejunctum
TATATATATATATATATATATATATATCCTATAGTAAACTTCAAACTTTAGGCATTGTTGTTTTTACAAGTCTATGATATGAGAAGATAGTTGAGCTTCTAGATACTTTTGATTTTAGTTTTTACGTGCTGTACACTATCTGTACTTGTAGAAAATGATTTGAGAACATACTTAATATCGTAAGTTATAGACAATAGCTATAGATCAGAGAAAATTCGTGTTACCATATTAACTCCAACTAAGTTGCTTCACCATTTATATAGCTTAGGTCCTTACATTTGACAATTGACTTAAAACATCATCCATAATCACTTAATATATCAATAAAGAGTACTTCTCTATCCTCAAAATATGTTAGTAACATATTATTTATGAAGTGTTAATGGTAGAAAATTTTTCAAGCTATGTTGAAGGAATCATGTTTCGTTTCTCAGTACTTAGTCTTGATTTTTATTTTTTTGTTTTGGTGATTTTTTACCGTGCTTTTTTATGTAGGCTGATTTAGTTTTTTTCCTTAAAATAATAGTTTTTTAATGGATAAACTTGTTTATACCATTAGTATAAATTATGTTTATTTTTTTAGTGGTTAATCTTTGATTTTGCAGTTATTAGGAGTGTTATTAATAAACTTACATGAAGTTTTTATACTTTTCTTTTGACAAATCATGCAGTTTGAAGAACTTATTCTCTGAGAAAGTGTAAAGAAGTATAAGCAATGTAAAATGTTGAAGCATAGGAAGAATGCATTTAATATTTTAGAAATTGTTTAAATATATTCTAGTTTTTATTTTACTAGAAGTTAAAAAATACAATATTGTACAATTTGTATATCTGTATTTTTGTAACGTTACACAATATAATTCTTTATAGTTAACTATGAAATTTTATATGAATATAATAAATTGATATATTTTCATATGTACACATATTTGTATGTGCATGTGTCTGTCTGTCTGTCTCTCTCTCTCTCTAATATATATATATATATATATATATGTAAAATTTATTATAATATATGAGAAAAAAGTCACTGATTCAAACCTTAGTAATATCCTCTAGCAAAAATGCAAGGTAAGACTACGTAAAATAAACCCTTGTGGTCGAGCCCTTCCCTGGACCTACGTATAGCAGGAGCTTTAGTGCACCGGGCTTGACTCTTTTTTTTAATAACTATAATATCAATTAGTGAAGGAAAAATCTTGATGCTGAAAAGAGGTACAACAACCAGATTATTATCATCATTAAGACTTTTTTAACGAATGGATTTAATCCGGTCCTTAATTTTTAATGATCGGATTTAATCCAGTCTTTATCTTTTAATGACCAAATTTAACCTGGTCGTTAACTTTTAATGACGAAGCTTTCAATGAACAGTGATGATAGGGTCTTTACCTGTCGTTATTGACTAATAACAACCGGTTTTATACTTATAGTGGCAAAATGTTTCCTCGTTAAAAGCCTATTTTCTTGTAATAATAAAAGGTAGATTAATAGATAGTTGCTTCAACATGGATAATGAAGTTTAAAACTTCCCCTCCTTGTCTACCCAAGCCTAGGGCCTAGACATGAGATGGTGAATGGGGAACCCAAAGGGACTCCAAACAAACCTCTTAATATATCATTAGATATCATTAGTCGCTGAAGCAATTAAACAACATAATTAAATTAGAAATAAGGGCAAGGCACTAAAGGAAAGCTTTCATAACGTAAACATCAAAACAAGAGAGTTAAGGCTCAATACATAACATATCCAACAAAACCTTTACTACATAGATAAGAGTGGGGGTCAAGACAAGCATCAGGGCTCACCCTCATAGTCAATATACATATAAATGAAAGATAGTGTTATAACATCGCATGAGATCATAAACATCGCCCTAGGAATGGAGGACTTACCAAATAGCTTGAGAGAAATCGTACTAGCCACGTAGAGGAAGATGCTCAAGTGGGAATCCGGTTCCTACATGGTGACATTATGTAGGAATAGAGTATGCATTAGTATATTTGAATGTACTAAGTATGTAGTATACAATGCAACAAGAGATAAGCAACATAATCAAAATGTATAAGCATAGGCAGTGAGTAGATATAACAATATGGCATGCATGGAAGATACTTGAAGTAAATCATTCTTACATAGAATATAATACATGTCTAAGGAGAGACCATTAATAGTGAATATCCAAGGCCTACCACCTCCTTGGAGAGGTGAATGAGGTACAAACCCCTCAATGTGGTTGATAAGGTACAAAACATGGTTATCAAGGTACAAACACCTCAACATAGTTGCATGGGACTACCACCTCTTAAGCGAGGAGATCGAGGTACAAACCCCTCAACATGATTGTACAGGCCTACCACCTCGCGAGAGAGGCGATCGGGTTCAAACTCCTCAACATGGTTACCCGAGCCTACAACCTCCCAAATAAGGCTTGGTCAATTTCCAACACTATAAAGATAATATTATATACATACATTCATTTCATCATCATATAGTCATTCAACTTTTAATACATGCATTGGGCCTTCAATTCCTCAAGAAATCATAACCAGACATTTTATCAAACACTTGGCGGATGAGTAGTGCTAATGTAAAACCATGCAATTCAAGAGTGGACTTATGCTAGAAAATTCAGTGTGAAACTATCAATAGATACTTTATAACACCCTCAAATAATATATACATCAAAACCTTTTATCAAACCTTACAATAGATCTTAGATTTATAGCTCAAAACATGCTAAAATAATCATAATTTCATGAAACCCCAACATAGTGTGCAATGAAATTCATAATGGGTAAGACCCATGTGAAAATCAACTTTAAATCAAGCAATTTAGGTAAAAAGGAAGCTTAGGCACACAGGTGAAAGGAACTAATGGTTGAAACCTACATGCCTTAGCTTTGAGAATTTCTTAAAGAAGATTTGAAATGGAGACTTTAAGCTTGAATGAAAACCTTGAGATCCGGATTGAGTTTTGGGACTTGAATTTAGGGTAAAATATTTGTCTAAGTATTTGAGAGAGTATTGGAGAATGTCTTGTATGATATGAAGATGAAATTTGACTAAGTATAAGTATTTTCAAGCATGGGAAGGCTTAGGCCCAAGATCCAAAGCCTTAGACTAAGATAAAAATCACTAGCAACAAAATATACAGGTCTGCATCTGGTCATGATGCGGACTTATTGCGGAGGCAAAATTTACATAGGTCCGCGATGGCTGCACGTCACTGCACTGTCGTGGATCGATTCTGGAAATCAAAATTTTGGGAAAATGAAATTGCATTTCGTTTGCTCTAAAATTGGGGTTAGATCCATCTCCCACTCAATTTGGCCCCTTGATCAAGAATATGAAGTGGAATTGTTAATATCACACACAGATTTTAAGATATATAGAAATTACAATTTTGGGCACTTCCGAGGAATATTTTTGGGCACTTTTTTCAGGGTTGTTTCACTCCTCTTCCTTTTTTTTTGAGTCTTTGAGGGAAAGGTAGTGGAGGCCTAGGTATAGATTTCAACTTTTGGTGTAACCACTTCATTGTTCACCCCATCCTTGGATTTTTCATCCCCGTCCTTACATCCTTGCTTTCTACTATCTCCTCACGAGCCATATCATTATCTATTGGCATCGATGAGTCGATTATTTGCTTGGCACTGTATGTAGTTACTGCCATGCACTTCTCATCATTCTTCAAATTCTGCACTATGTTGTTTGGCCATGTACCCTTCTAACACGGGTTCAGCTATGTAAATATCTCACCAAATTATTGCTCTAACTGCTTAATAACCACTGAATGTGACTCAATATTCTGATTAATACCTGAAATATCAGCTTTTGTCCCCTTCAAAGTCTTATATTAGGCACCAACCTTCTTTAACAACTTATCAAATATCTCCTCAATCCTAGAATACTAGCCTAAGAATCACGATCATACGGTGGCACATACGATCTATTTATGTACCTATCTCCATGACCGTAAAAACCATCTCTATCTTTTCCCCTATTTCTGTCATAGCAACCATGTCGATTGTTGTCCCTGTTGTAGTTCTGACATTGATTCCCTTGACTGTAACACTAATATCCCTGATTAAACCCTTAGACATTGGTCTGACAAATACCCTATTTGATCAATCATAAAGCAAGTATCCTCCTCATAATATGGATCTTCATACATGTGCGCACATGGCGGTTGGTGACTAAATGCATTCACTCACTCTTGACTCTTCTTCATCAACAAACTTACATTAGTACTAATTTGAGCCAACTCTTGCATCATATCTTCGTGATCTTGCCCTGGTCTCGATTAGTACTCACTATGAAAGAGCTCTTGGTCGTTGACTTGTCCCTTTTTCCCATGCATGGTTAGTCTTTGCTATCTTCTCTAGTCACTTAGCAATAATAGGAACAGTGCAATCCAAGAATGAGCCTCTAGTTATGGTGTCAGCAACTTCTTTGCAATTATTATCCAATGCCTGATTGAAGATCTCCACTAAGGGATCATCAACAATCTTATGGTCTAGAACATTTCTCAAGCACTTTGTGAATTGCTCCCATGTAGTACTAATCGAATCACAAGGCATTGTTCAAAGTTATTTATCTAATCCTTTAGCTTCAACTTCTATGATTAAGGAAAATATCTCTCCCAAAAGGCTTTTAGCCTAGGTAGTGATAGAGCTATATAGAAGCTCGACTAACCATACTATCACTTTACCTATGAGAGACAATAGGAAGACACAGAGGCTAATAGCATCCATTAAAAGATTTTAATTTTCCATTATACTCTTACAACAAAAACAACATTGTCTAGATGGTTATATGGATCCTTTGATGGTAAGTCTACGAACAATCCTCCATTCTACAATATCTAAAGTAACCTACTCAATATGACAAACTTAGTATCCTTCGATAGAGGAGGTAGCATGATAGCTACGGTGACAGCCTGTAAGGACCCACATATTGGAGAGTGTAAAATTGCCTAGTAAATAAAATCTGAAAATTTTCTAAGAACCAGTAGATTTTACATAAGGGCCTATGGGATGTAAGTGGTCTCACAGGCCGTAACTTATGTTCGTAGAATGTTGACCTAACTTGGTGAAAATACTAATTTTTGAAGTTGGGAGTACGAGTTAGCATGACAGGCTGTACCTTGACTTATAAGTCATAAGTCGTATGGTATGTTGAGGATTAGAGAAAGTTTTTGAGGATTCAAAATGTTAGTAGAGGGAATCCCTCTCCTACGGCCCATAAACTGGACCATGGCCTATTAATGGGGTCTCATGGTCTCATCCATCAGGAAATTCTATGGGGCAAATTTGATATTTCTTATTACCCTAATGTTATATTACATTATTTAATCCTTCAAAAGACCTCTTATCAGACCTATACAAGCCTAACTCACTCCATTCCTATTAATTCTCAAAAACAACCTAAGTCAAACCTCTCCCAAACTCTCTCAAGATCCTTAAGACATTCAAGCAAAGGGTGCGAGCTAGGGTTTCAGGATTTCTCTACTTTTCAACAAGATTTTCCATTTCCGAACAACCAAGGTGTGTGGGTTTGATTGTAGAAACCTTTCCTGCACAAGTCTAACCATTCTTCCTCTTTAACTATTTAAAATTTATGGATGTTATGATGAACAATTTCATATGATAATATTATGAAGAGACTTATGATGTTTTACCATTTTCTATGATTATGCATTGAAAATCCATATGAAAATGATGAATTTTTATCAGGGTTGATGATACCATAGCTAGGTATTGTTATGCTTTTTGTGGGTTATTTTGAATAACGTTCAAGTATTATACTTCAAGTTGCATAGTTTTAAACCTATGTACAAGCACCCATCATGATTTGATTAGAGATGTATGCCAAGCTTCTATGACGTTGAGAGCCTTATGGCAAGTTATACAAACTATGAATGATATAAATTTGGAAAGGGTTATTATGCATGCTATGAGATATGAGAATATTATGAATGTTATGAAAGTTTTGAAGCCCTACCATTGATATTATAAAGCTTTGATTTTGATGAGCTACTCTATGACTATTATGATACTATGATGCTTTGCATATTATGGCTATGAGTATGATTTAGATGTTCCTTGGGATTGTGACCTTACATCAAGAGGACCTCAGTAGATAACCATTATCCCATATCTATTTTGCCACCATAGGTTTTTGAATTAGCTAATGGATCCATATAGCTAATGTTACATAGTTGACCAAAAAGGGAGGTGTTCTCGTATGACATATGTTAGTTAAATACCAAATGGGTGGTGTTCTTGTGAGGTTGTTATTATAAGTTAACCGAAAAGGGTATTGTTCTCATAAGGTGTTTAAGAAGTACTTTTTGAAATAGGGGAGTTCCCATAAGGTGAGTGTTTGATTTACCTTGGCAAAGTAGGCCACTTCTAGTCCAATGTGGAGTGAATATCGAAATTCCAAGTAGTAGCTCGTTCGGTCTTATATGTCAGTTATAGTCCCTTCCCATATATGTATGGTATGTTATATGATTTGATAATCCCTCATGCATATTTTGACTATAGCATTGAGCATTCATGCCATATTGAGCTTCTACCTATTGTTTATGATGATGCATATTGTTTAACCTTGGCTTATGTTCCTTGTTGCATTGCACCTCAATACTTAGTACATTCTAGTACTAACGCATACTTTGTGCCTACATGATCTAACCATATAGGTATTCGAAAGTAACATCAAAAGTAATCTAGAAGAACAACGTAATAATCTTAAGTAGCAAGTTTCGGATGTTTTAACTGCTCTCCTATCTATAAAACCTAAAAACCCATTTATAGTAAGTAGAAACCAAATCCTAAACGAAATAGGAAAACTAGAATTGAGAACTTAGATGAATAGAGTTACAAGTTATAGATGAAATCATGGCCCGTGACTGTCCTTCATAGACTAAAATGCTTAAAATCTGTCCTTACAATAAAAACCTTTCTTATGGACCGTCTTCTGACTTATAGCCTCTAAAAGGGTTTTGGTTGGTATCTCTTTAGCAATTCTACAAAATCTCTGATCCTCAAGACACAAACTAGTGCACGACTCATCACTTGACTTATAACCCATGGGAGCCTTCGTCTGGTAATGGTTAAGTACTTATGCATATTTTCTGATCATCAGAACATGGACAGGTATATGCGTCGTTAAATGATCTATGACCCATCTGGTAACACATATCTTCAACTTCTAAAAATCAGCCTTTCACTGGATTGAACCAATGAAACCCAACTGAGGCTTGTGGAATGAACCATGGTTCGTAGAAAGCCTCTTGAAAACTCAGAATTCTACTATCTACCAACTTAACCTAAAAACCTCCCGACTCCTGAAATCTTGAAAAATCTACACAAAAAACACATCAAACCTACTTATATCGCATTGAAAACTCACAAAATTCTAAGTTTAAAGCATCAAAGTTCCTTATTTTGGTGGTACATCAACACCCTCAACTTAAAATTGTTGCTTGTCCTCAAGTGACTGACTCAATCTACACAAGCAATACAACGACACACAAACCTTAATCTCAAGGCATACATCTTCTCTTAATCAATCACAAATACCCAGTCAAACTCATCAATGTATATACAAGACTGTTATCAGAAAAACTCATACAGACCAATGTCTAATAGCACAACTATGACAAGCAAGGCAGCACAGATAAACAACAATCATCAATACAACCTTAAGTTAACCATGTAATTCAAGTTCCCTCATAAGAAAAAAAGAAGTTCCATATCTCACTCAGACTGACATGTTTCGATTCAATACTTGGGACTTATAAAACACTCACACTATAAAATACTTCGCTTACAATAGATATTTAAACACTGTGTACAATACCATAGGCCTGCCCCTATACTCATGACCATGACATCGGACTAGTTGACTTAGGGTCATTATAGGACTTTCTTAACTTGTAATATAGGCTCGAGGGGATTTGGTATAATATATTTGGAACATAGTGACTAATTACCCTCCTTGACTTTGTGCTATTTTGTACTTTTTCTCTACCAACATTGATTTTCACTCATAGATCCCTTTTGCCGATTTTAGGATTACATAGACAAAAAGGTCTAGTTACTTAGGTATCTATAAAGAAAAGGGTACATGTAAGGCTCAAATATTAGCACCAAGGGATATATAAAGCATTAGGTTGGTTATTTTTATGTTTAGTGGACAACTATGAACAATGACCTATGATCCTTTCCTAACTAGCTAACCTACAGTCTTAGTTAGAGTAGCACGACAAGTTCTAAATTGAATCACAGTCTAAGAATCATGCAATAATGCTCATACATACTTGGAATTGAATACATTATCATCACAATTATGTCCTAACTTATCAGAACAAATACTATCAGCCATTAATTCCACATGGTTATCATCAAAACTACCTAACAACACATCATCAATCACGAAAAAAGGTGGGTATCATTTTTTCAACAAAAAACTAACATATGCGACAAATATGAGTACAATATGCTACTAGTACTACTTATAGATCCTAAGCATGTCAGTTTAACAGAAAATAAATGTCCTTAGGGAAAGAACACATGCAAGAAAATCCCATGGACTCAAAAATTATGATAGATATAGGCTTATAACTACCCATACCCCATTGAACAATACTTACATTGTGCTAAATAAAATAAAATAAACCAAAATATTATATTGGGATCAAAAGGGGATATACTTGGGTGCCTAGCACAATGTCTATCTGTGTCTCACTAGCCGTAGCTTGCTGGGTGGTCTCCTTAGTCATGGTGACATGTTCAAAGGGTTTAATACCTCTCACCAGCTCCTGCACCCTGCATGTTGCTCTAACTCATCCACAATGGAGGCTCATCTAGCAACCTCGAACTGTTCACTCTCTATTCTTGCAGTATCTCGCCTGATGGCCTCACGATCATCATCATCACAATGCCTCTTCCCCAAAGTGTGGACTAATAACTCATCAGCATATATGTCCACCAGCTCAAAAGTATTGGTAGTGATTAGAATCACCAAAGGTGTGGAAGGCGCTGCTCTAATATCAGTGCAGAGCTACTAGATCTCTACCGTGATGGTTGTTATATCAGGAGTCTGGGTTGATCTGAGGCTCTGGTTCACTCACCTCTTGAATGCATTTACAAAACCATGAAATAATATAAGTCGCTCCTTAATAGTGGCTCTGAAATGCACCTATCACCGCTCCTCAAACTCTACTATGGCCTTACAAACCTGAGGTAGTATCTGCTGCTGCTATTGAGTCTCAGTGCGAACCTGTCACTGTACCAAAGTTTGAATAGATTTTGTAGACATGTACACCTTGCCTATCGTGGGAGGACGTGTAGGTACGACTACTAGTACAATAGATAAAGTAATAGTGGGCCCCATCTCATCCCTAATATCAGTCTATTGAGGACTCTCAGTTTCTATAGTATTAGTAGTGGAGGAAGAAGGCTCAGGCTATGGTGCATTGGCAAGCATCTCTAGTAGTTGGATGGGAGGATGCAGTACTCACAAAATTGCCACAGGATTCTCATCAGCCTTAATCAGGCTATCTTGCATCCTTTGGACCTTGATAATCATGATCACATTAGGCAGGATCTCCATGCCCGCCTCTATGCATAGTTTATCAATCAAACACTAGAAGAGGATCGATGTGGACCTCTTCAAAGCACACTCATGCATCTCCACTGCTATATAAAGACCAAAATCTATATCTTGACTATCAATAACACTAGTAACCAAAACAATGCAGTCTGATGTCAAAGTATTATCTATCTGGATCAACTAGATCCGCTTATGTACAATAGCCCACCATAATTTACCAGCGAATCTAAGTAAAGCCTTCACTAATGGTGTTGAACTAGATATCTAGTAAGGTGCTTGGCCCTACTCAACTATGTAATCATCAATCCATCACATCAAAATGACCTTCTAAGCCGCATCGCTCATCAGAACTTGGTCCCTGGTTTGCCCCAACCGGTTGTCATACTTTGTTATAGTCATAGAGGCCTAGTATTCGAAACAAAATAGAAATCTCCAGATGGGGGTCTCTAACACGTTGATGGGGACTCCACTTATCATTGTCTGTGTATGTTGAGGCTATGAAAGGGGCTTCCCCTTCTTCGATGTTGCCTCAATAATGGTAGCAGCATAAGATGGGTAGAACTCTCGAACTAGTACTGGGAAGTACTTCCTCAATGGAGCTGCTAGCCAGTCTAAGTGGTATCAGTTCATGGTGTCTTTGAGCATGGGAATGATGTCAAATTTGGAAGTCCTGCTCCTCAAACCTCAAAATAGTACGAGCCTATTAATGCTTGTCATGCTGCAGGACGTCCTTTTTGTATATGCTTTGTATGCCTCAAACACACCATCTCCTTATCAGCCCCTCTATAGGGGCTCACGCTGGGGTAGACTCTGTGGACTCAGATCTTGACTCCTCACTTGAAGCAGAGCCATCTCCATCTCTAGACCCCAATCGAACCTTTGTCGGAGTCTATCATTGAGATTGGGCTGCTTTGTTGGGCACCTTCCTCCTCAGACTACGAAGGATGAGCAACTATGGCCTGTGTCTGGCCAGTACTATTTGTGTAAATGCCACCTTGGTGTATTGTCACTCCATGCCCTTGTCTGGCCAGATGTTGAGCACTTCCTAAGATCCGCTGGTCGAACGACTAGCCTCAGAGTATATAGGCTTATCACGAAGTTGGTCCCACAATGCCTGTATCTTATTTTTCTTAGGATAGGGAGCCATAGTATTGGAATATTGAGAAAAAGGCCGATAAAACTACCAAGAGCCCAAAATTCTTTGAACCTTAACTTGTTAGAATAGTTGGTGGGTAGCCGAAATTTGGCCAGAATCCCAACCGAAAAGTATGGTGGTGTGGTCGATGGTTATCGGACATTAGGGGTGGAGTGTAAGATTTAATATTCATTAATTAAAATGAGGGTTAATTTGATTACGCCTTTTTCAACTCTTTTTTACTGGTTTGGGTAAAAGTGGGACTTTGATCCCACGAAACCTCAATTATGGGTTGTATCTTGTTATATGGCCCATAAAACTTAATTTTGTGGTTTCAGAGTCTACCTTTTAGGACTTGATTCCTATGAATCCTACTATGGGTCGTAGATTAATCTATGACTCATCGATTGGGTTCATAGGTACCTCCAACACTTAGCAAATTTCTAGAATCTTACCTGGAGTCTATGCACGGACCCCATTCATGGCCCGCAGATGTATCTACGAGTCATAAAATTGGCTCATCAACTAGATTGCACATATTCTTGCTCATTGGATATAGTTCTATGAGTTAGTATACAGATCGTAGTGTAAATCACTACTCTTGGAACCAGTCGTAGAACCAATATTTCTCACTTTTTGCACTAGTTTGTTGCCTACACCCTGTTCCTATACATTTTTAGCAAAACAAACTGTTACCTTATAATTTCTCAGTCTGTGAGACCAAAATTACAACATAAAATGAAAATAATAAACTACTTATGAATACAAAAAGCAAAACTAACAAAATTACATAAGAATTACAACTAATATCTTGGGTTGCCTCCCAAGTAATGCCTATATTAGTGTCGCATCATGACTGAGACTCCTTGGTTACTCAGACTTGACCAAGTGCCTATGCTTCTACTGTCTGCACCTCCTCAGCATTGCTAAAGTATGGTGTGATTCTTTTTCCATTCACTTTGAACCTCGTTCAATTTTTCTTGTCCAACTCAATAGCCCCATGGTGGAAAACATATGTAACTTTGAAAGGTCCCACATGTTTGGACTTGGGTTTTATAGGAAACAATATCAACCTTGAGTTATATAGCAAAACCAAGTCTCCTGGTATAAATTGGCGATGCTCCAATTCGACAATCATTCTATATCTTCATCCTTTCCCTTTACAGGGATGAGCTCTCACATGCCCTCAAACAAAACTCATCAAGCTCTTTACGTTGGATCAACCTTGACTTTGCAGCATCACTTCAATCCAGTTTCAGCTTCTTGTGTGCCCATATCACCTTGTGCTCAAGCTCTACAAGTAAGTGCCAACCTTTACTAAAAACAAGTTGGTTAGGAGAAATACCAATAAGAGTCTTGAATGTTATCCAGTATGCCCATAATGCATCATCAAGCTTTCATGACCAATTAGTGCGATTTACATTCATAGTTTTAGATAAAATCTATTTGATCTCCTTATTAGATGCCTCAACTTGCCCACTCATATATAGAAGGTAAGGTGTTTCCACTTTGTGTTTTACATAATACTTCTAAAGAAGAATCTTGAACAACCTATTGCACAAATGGGAACTTCCATTACTGATGATTGCCTGAGGAGTGACAAACCTAGAGAAAATATTTCTTTTGAGGAATGTTGTGACACTTTTAACTTCATTATAGGAAGCGCCACTGCGACCACCCATTTTGAAACATAGACCCCAGTAACCAGAATATACTTATTCCCATAAGAACTGTCGAATGGCTCCATGAGGTCTATCCCCCCATATCAAGTAACTCTATCACCATAATAGGGTTTAGAGGGAGCTCGTGTATGTGGGAAACACCACTTTCTCTCTAGTACCTATCATAAGCCTTAGCATACTCATGGGCATCTTGGTGGATGGATGGCAAATAGTAGCCACACTGTAAGATCATATGTACTGTCTGAATTCCACTCTGATGCCCACCAACCAAGGATGAATGCCAACCCTCTAATATGCTCATCATCTCCACCATAGAAACACAATGACAAACAATCCCATCTACACAGACATGAAACAAATATGGATCATCCCAGAAAAACTTTCTCACATCAGATATAATTTTCTGAAGCTGGTGCGAAGTCAAGTCCAGTGGCACAATATCGTTAAATAATTTGTTCGCATAGTCCATGAACCATTGTATCAAATCATAAGATAATTACAACACTCTCTCATCATGGAACGAATCATCAATCTCCAGCCCAACATTGGACTTTACCATGACCTTTTACCCAAGTCTGGATAGGTGGTTCATAACTTAATTTTTTGTCCCCAATCTGTCAATCACTCAAAATCAAACTCTTGAAGAAGAAGTACCCATCAAATCAATCTTGGTGTTACATCATTCTTCGCCATAAAATACCTCAATGCTAAGTGGTTAGTATGTACAATGACTTTGGTCCCCAAAAGGTAGGATCTAAACTTCTCGAATGCAAAAACCATTACAAGTAACTCTTGCTCAGTGAAAATGTAGTTTTTTATGCTGCATTTAGGGCTTCACTGGCATAGTAGATAGGATGTAGAATCTTTTCTTTGCACTATTCCAACACTACACCATGTGTGATCCCACATGCATTACATATGATCTAGTAGGCTGAGTCTAATCTGGAGCAACTATGATAGGTGCTGATATCAACCTCTGCTTTAACTCTCAAATGCTTTATGACATGCATCATCAAACATGAACTTAGTATCCTTCTCAAGTAGCTTGGACAAAGGGTGTGCAATCTTTGAGAAGTCCTTTATGAAGTGCTTGTAGAAACTTGCATGTCCTAAGAAACTTCTCACACCTTTAATAGAGATTGGTAGAGGAAGCTTCACAATAACCTCAACTTTGGTTTTATCAACCTTAATAACTTTGATGGAGATGTAGTGTCCTAACACAATGCCTTCCTTCATCATGAAGTGATACCTTTCCCAATTTCAGCACAAGATGACATTCTTTACACCTTCAAAGCATATCATGCAAATGCCTCATGCAATCCTCGAATGAATCTCCAACCATACTAAAGTTATTCATAAACACCTCCAGAGTGTCCTCCACTATGTCTGATAGATATGATGCATCTATAGAATGTGGTTGGTGCATTACACAATCTGAATTATATCTTTTTAAATGCGAAGGTTCTATAGGGACATGTGAAGGTTGTCATCTCCTGGTTCTCAAGAGCAATAGAAATCTGATTGTAGCCCAAATAACCATTAAGAAAATAATACATGGTTTTACCTTCTAAGTGATCTAGCATCTAGTCGATAAATGACATAGGGAAGCGATCTTTCTTTGTTGATGCATTGAGTTTTTGATAGTCCATAGAAACCCTCCTACTTATGATTGGTGTTATATGAATTAACTCATTGCTAGAATTTGGGACCACATTAATACCTCCTTTTTTTGGAAAACATTAGATTGGACTCACCCATTCACTATCAGTAATCAGATATATCACATATGCATCCAACCACTTAATGATCTCTTTGTGCATAACCTCTTACATTAGTGGTTTGAGATGTCCTTGGTGTTCAATACTTGGCTTATAGTCCTTGACTAGTTGAACCTTGTGAGTGGATATGCAAGGTGGGATGCTAATGATGTCTGCAATCATCCATCCAATAGCCTTTTGGAATTTCTCGAGTACCAAAACTAATGTTTCCACTTGTTCATCATTAAGTTCTTCAATAATCATAATAGGTAAATTATTGTTAGTACCCAAAAACACACACCTCAGATGGGCTGGAAGACCTTCAATTCAATATTGGTAGCTCCTTAATAGATGGTTGAGTCAGTGGGGACGCGTGATTCTTCAAAGCTAACTCAAGCTTGAGGTTGTGCTTGTGATAACAAGGTGGTCCAAGTGCCTTACTCGTCTCATCATAGTCTGGAATGCCATCACTCATAAAATTCATCAATACAACCTCAAGAGTTTTGACACCAAGTATTTCTTTAATTGATACCTCTTGTTGTACTTCATCAATGCTTTCAATAATAGATACCACTTTTTGATCATCAAGTCTCTTCGTGGAAGACATTGAAGATAACTTCTTCATCATTCAATCTAAACTTGACTTTGACCCAACTGCATGTCGACTAATGCTCATCCAGTGGCCAACTGCATGTCGACTAATGCTCATCCAGTGGCTTGGAAAGGTCTTTCCCAGATGACTGGAATGACAAAGTTGACATCACAATCAAGTATCATGAAGTCTATGGGAAATATGAAATTCTTAACTTGAACTAGTATGCCATAGAGTATCGCTATAGGATTCTTCACAGTCCTCTCTACCATCAAAAATCGTATTGTAGTTGATGTAGGGGCTCTCACCCCTAACTATTTGAACACCGCAAGAGGCATTAAGTTGATATTGGCTCCTAAATCACGTAATGTCTTTACAAAGTTGAAGTCTCCAATGGTGCAAGGTGTGGTGAATGCTTTGGGATCCTCTTTTCCTGCACTAAAGACCTTGAAGCAATAGCTCCTCAATGGTGAAGATTATGAGCAAGATCCTGATTCATAGTCCTCTTCTTGGTAATAAAATCCTTCATAAAATTAACATACTTGGTCATTTTCTTTAATGCATTAGTAAGAAGAAGATTAATAGGTAACTGCTTCAATATGGAGATGAAGTTCTGCGACTTGCTATCCTCTTCCTTCTTCTTGAGTCTATAAGGGAAAGGTTGTGGAGGTGTAGGTATGGGTTTCAACTTGCTTGGTGTTACCATTTTATTGCTCACCCCATCCTTGGCTTTTTCATCCTCCATCTCTAGATCCTTTGTTTCTACTATCCTCTCAGGAATCACATCATTATTTACTGGCATTGGTAGGTTGATTGTCTGCTTGCCACCTCTGTAGTTACTCTCATGCACTACTCATCATTCTTCGAATTATGCACTATGTTGCTTGGAAATGTACCCTTCTGATGTTGGTTCAACTGTGTAGACATTTGACCAAATTATTGCTCAAACTACTTAATAGACACAAAATGAGACTCAATCTTCTGATTAATACCTACAATGTCATCTTTCATCCCCTTCAAAGTCTCATCTTTAGTGGTAGCCTTCGTCAACAACTTATTAAATATCTCCTTAGTCCTAGAACTACCAGTTCCAGAATCATGATTATACGGTGGCACAAACAAACCATTTTTTACCTATCTTTGCAACCCTAATCACCATCTCTATCTTGTCCCCTATTTTTGTTATAGTAACCACCTCAATTATTGTCCCTGTTATAGTTCCGACCCTAATTCCCTTGACCTTGGTGCTAATATTCCTGATTGGACCCTTAGACATTGATCTAAAAAAACCCTATCTAATATTTTATAAAGCAACTATCCTCCTCATAATATGGTTCTTCAAACATAGTTGCACGTGTTGGTTGGTGACTAACTGCATTCACTCACTCTTGAGTCTACTTCATCAATAACTCATTTAGTACTAATTTGAGCCAACTCTTTTATCACATCTTCGTTGATCTTAGCCTGCTATGGATTGGTGACTAACTGCATTCACTCGCTCTTGAGTCTGCTTCATCAACAAACTCACATTAGTACTAATTTGAGCCAACTCTTGCATCACATCTTCATTGATCTTGGCCTGCTATAGATTGGAACTCATTGCAAAGAGTTCTTGGTTATCAACTTGTCCCTTGTGCGTTATGCATGGTTAGTCTTTGCTACCTTCTCTAGTCACTCAACAACAACAGGAAAAGTGCAATACATGAATGAGCCTCTAGTTATGGTGTCAGCAACTACTTTGCAATTATTATCTAATGCCCGATGAAAGATCTCCACTAAGCAATCATCAACAATTTTAAGTTCTAGAATACTTCTCAAAAACTTTGTGAATCGCTCCTATGTAGTACTAATTGAATTACTGGGCAATTGATTAAAGTTGTTTATCTAATCCTTCAGCTTTAACTTCTTTTATTTGGGAAAATACCTCTCCAAAAAGGCTTTTTGCATTTCTATCCAGGTGGTGATATAACTCTATGAAGCTTGGCTAACCATACTATCACTTCATCTGTGAGATATAATGAGAAGATGTCAAGCCCAACGACATCCATGAATAGATTTTGATTTCCCATCGTGCTTTTGCAGACAAAAACAACATTATGTAGATAGTTATGCCGAGCATATAATGGCAAGCCCGCAGAAAACCCTCTATTAAACAACATCTGAAGTAACCCACTTGATACAAAAAACTTAGTATCCTCCTACAGAGGAGGTAATATGATAGCTCTAGTGATATCTACTACTACTGGGTCAAGTTTGTATGGATTCAATACATTAGCAGTTGCTTGTTGACCTTGTGGTTGTGGATTCACATCCTTAAGTGGTAGTGGGTCATCATTATTCAGATTGTGTGCAAGGTTTGCAGCATTAATTGCATTGTCCTAGGCTATTTTTCATAATATTTTCTAAATCTCTAGATCAAATGAAGTCAAGGGTATGACTCGACTATGAGTACTGGGCATATACTACACCTGTATGATGACATAAAACCAAAAACCTAAAATAGGGAAAATAAGTATTAACTCACAAATCACTCTAATTAGACTAATCTAAAAGTTATATTCCCTGCAATAATGAAAAAATTAGATCACACTCAAACTTCACCTCCCAATCAAAGTATAAGCGACCGCTGTTCAAATATAGAACCGTAGAGTAACTAGAAGCAATCAGGATGAATTAGTCGACATATTCTCCAGGGGAAGGGGGGTTGATAAAATTCAATAAATAAACCTAAATTAGAATTAAATACTCAAGTGCAAGTATTGTGAAATCAGTGAGAGAAGTAACTAGAGTATCATGCTCCCATGAATTTCTAACTCAGTAAAGCCATATAATTGTAACCTGTTCTAATGTGTAGCATGCAAAAGTGGTAACTTATGTTTTCCTAACCCTTTGTTCAGGCATTAGGAAAATTTCACCATGTGACTTGATCTATCCCCATGGTGTTGAATTACTAACCCTTACCTTGTCCCAATACAACCATCCCTTGATCTGTTCAATTTGATAAGACAAGTGTAATCACATCGAGTCCTATTATTGCATCTCTTTTCTTATTCATTACCTCCTTGATCCCATATTAGGTGAGCTCTAATGTTTGCAACTATTACAAAGCATTCAAAAATGAAGGGATAAATAATATATGCATGCATACTTTCCAAGAATTATAAATTATCCAGGTTTTTACTACGTTACTTCTTCATAGTTCCCACAATCATAGTTATGAATTTAGCTACTCATGTTTGTTGTAGATAAAAGAATTATGTTATGGATTTGCATAATTAAACACTGACAATGATAAATTATAGAATATAAAATTCAAAATCTTTACGAAATTTACAATGTTATAACTCGAAACCAACATCAAAAGTAATCCACAAAAATAAATTAATAGTGTCAAGTAACAAGTTCTGGACGTTCTAACTGCTCTCCCTATCTAAAAAAAAAGAGCCTATTTACAATAAGTAGAAACCAAATCCCAAATGAAATATAAAAACTAGAATTGGGAACTTAGATGAATAAAGTTACGAGCCATAGATGAAATCATGGCCCGTGACTGGCCTTCGTAAACAGCAATGCTTAAAATCTGTCCTCAATATAAGAACCCTTCCTACAGACCACCTTCTGACTCATGACCCAAAGAGGCTTCGTCAAGTATCTCTTCAGCAATTCTTCAAAATCTTTGATCCTCAAGGCACGAACTACTGCACGACCCATCACTTGACTTACGACCCATGGGACCTTCGTAATATAACATTTCAGAACTTATGCATATTTTTTGATCTTTAGAACATCGACAGGTATATAGGTCATCAAATGTTCTATGACCCGCATGGTAAAACATATCTTCAACTTCTAAAAATCAGTCTTTCACTAGATCTAACCCATGAAAACCAGCCACGACTTATGGAATGAACCACAGTCCATAGAAGGACTTGTGAAAACTCAGAATTCTGCAATTTACACAACTTAGACCAAAAACATCCCGACTCTTGAAATTCTACAAAATCAATACAAAAACATATCAAACCTACAAACATCACTTTGAAAACATACAAAATTCTAAGTTTAAAATATCAAAAGTGTCATATTTTGGTGGTACATCAATTAGCGACTAAAGGTATTCACCAATTGCTAACATAATCAAAGCAATATAATATACGGGATAGAGACTAAGGGAAAGTCTCCAAAGATACTTAAGTGGTGCATAAGTTATACATAACATATTATTCAATAATACCTCTAGTCATGAGCAGAAAAGGGACCAAGACATGTCCCAGACTTACCCTCAAAAGTAAATATAATAGTAGCAATTCATAACATAAGTAAGGGAGATAGAAAATGGATGTTGTCCTCGAAATGGAGGACTCACCACAAGTAATGTCTTCATGAATCAAAGTAGCCACGAAAGGTGGATGGGGAAGAGCTCAGTTCCCTTCATGGTTAAATCATATACGAAAATATTCTACATTAGTACTTTGAATATACTAATTAAGGTAATATGCAACAGGATAATCATAAGCCATAATAGACAAGATGCATAATCATAGAAGAGGCAAAAACTCAATATGATATGAATGATCAATGCCTTAATAAAAACATATGTGGAAGATATACCTATGTGGGAGGAGACCTTAAATGAAACTTAAAACCATGCTAGCTACTACATGAAATCTCAATATTTCATCCACATCGAAAAAGGAGTAGCTTACTTGCCAAGGTAGATTATACCTTCACCTTACGACATTGCCCTTTTGCTGGGTGCTACATGACTTAGTTGGATCTACAAGCGTATGCCCATTTAGGGAAATAATGATGACATATTGTGGAACGTAGTTATGAATCAAATAGGCTTTTATAAGGATCCTTCGGGATAATTCCCCCACCTTAAGATTCATTCGGTGCTAATCTAGTCCAACAAAATACATAAATATAAGTATAATAATAACATATATAAATTTATAAATCATATCATGAGAGGAGCAGCTCATTAAAATTCTAACCCCTTCAAGTGATCATTTTTTCACAAGAGGGTGTATCATAACATCAAAGGGCTTCAGAAACTTGCATGATTTTCGTGGAATTTTCACGGATTAACATCCTTGGCAACCCTTAATCGTTCATAATATTCATAAGCTTGCATACTTATCATAAACATATATCATTTGAAGCAACAATTTAAATAACCTATAATGATTCAAGGACCCATAATAGTTTAAGAAACGCTATTTTTCAAAATCCATCAATACATGCAATTAGAGGGCAATAATTAATAATTTGAACATAATATTCATGATTTAGACCAAAATATAACATTTTGGGTAAAGATGTAATAAGACCCATTTAAAAAATCATCAACCCAATGTAGTAATGTAAATGGTTCATAAAAATTCACCTATTTCATGCATTTCAAATCAATAAATAATAATTCCTTACATGATTCATACATATAATTAGTATTAGGAAGTACCCATAATAAAATAAATCCTAAATTAAAGATTGGGTTGAAAAGGGTTTTGGACTTCATGGGTGGAAGGACCTATGTATGAAAAAAGACCATATACTTAGAGTAAAATAGAGAAGAAAGTTGAAGAAAATCTTGAATTGGGCAAAGAGTTTGGAAGAAATTGGAGCTAGTTCTTCAATAGAGGATTTGAGTCTTCTTCCTTGAGAAAGAAATTTGAAATGAGTGAAGGAAAAGGCTATTAGGGAATGAAAATAAGTTAGAAGAGTGAATTGAGGTTAAATGGGTAAAAAAAAAAACATTTTGAAAATGTAAAAATATCATCAAAATTCAAAAAATGACATTTTAATGAGTTATGGCAGTAAAATCGGAAGCGCAGGGGTCCCATCGCTGAACTATTTGATGATACACCGAATGGGACCCTTTGAAAGCATTTTTTGATAGTTTTTGAAGATTTTAAAATCAATTAGGTGGTCGAATTAGTGGATCACCGAATACATTCAGTGGACAAATTGACCATCACCTTTTTTGATAGCCTAAACAAGACTTAGTAAAATAGTCATAACTTTTAGCTCCGTACTCTGAATAAGGCAGAATTGGATGTGTTAGAAAGCTAATTCAAAGATCTTTAATTTGAATAGGTAGTGGATTACCTGATTCATTATTTGTTAAGGGATATGGCTATTTGAAATTGACTCTTATACGAACTGATATCAAAACTTAGCGCATGGGAATCCTTTGGACTTGGCTCGATGTAGGAGATGCTTTATGACCCCAATCCGCATGTAATACATTTTGAATACATAATAATTGATACCACTACATTTGAAGTCATCAAGTCGAGTCCATACACATACGAGGAACAACTGGGGTCTTAGCTTAAGATCTAAGAAGTTATAATATCTCCCCTTTAGGGACATTCATTCTCGAATGTGATGGAAATGCACTTGAGAAGAGTTAATAAGCAAATTTCAGCACAATATGAAAGAATGAATATAATTTAAACACCACTTTCATATAGTTTCAAACTTATGCATCACAAATATCATCAAAATAGTTTATCATGAATATGTATCCATACAATGAAATGTTTAACACCTTAGACATATTTGACACACTACCTTAGGCTTGAGTAGAGTGGAAGAGATAAGAATATCATTTCTTCATATCCGCTTCCGCTTCCTAAGTAGGGCTTTGAACTTGTTGATTCCTCCAAAGGACCTTAACAGATGCTACACCTTTATTTCTCATTCTTTTCACTTGCATATCTAATATCTCAAGAGGAACTTCTTAATATGTCAAGTTTTCTTCAACACTTATTACCTCCAAAGGCATAACAGAGCTCAGGTCACCTACACAATTCCTTAACGTGGACAATCATACACATCTCCAATGCATTTTATGACTCAAGCCTAGGACTTAGACATAACATGGTGAATAGGAACCTGAAGAAACCCTAAAAGCCTCTTAGCATATCATTTACACATCCTTGGTCGCGTAAGCAATTAAACAACCACAAAAGAATGTAAAAAAGGATAAAGGGACTAAGAAAAGTCTTTGATAGCATAAAACATAGGATACTCAAGAGTCAAGATCATAGATTAATTACATGACTTGTCCTAAAACACCTTTAGCATAGATTGGGCGGGGGCCAAGACACTTTTTGGGCTCACCCTCATCATACTAAAGTTCAACATAAAGAAATGACATATGCAAAAGTAACATAGCTAGTTTCCCCGAACTTGAAGTCTCACCAAAGCTTATCTTAAAAATGTCAAATCTAGCCATGAAAAGGATGATCATGAGGAGCTCCAGTTCCTACATGGTAACATCATGTAGGCATAGAGTATGTGTTAGTACATTTGAATGTACTAAGTATGTAGGATGCAATGCAACAAGAGATAGCCAACATAGTCAAAATGCATAATCATAAGCAATGGATAGTATATTAACAACATGGCATGCATGATAATTACTTGAAGTAAAACATGCTTGTATAGAACATAATACATGTGTAGGAAGAGACCATATCCATATAGCCCAACCAAGCATTACTTCAACTCCAAGGCTTGCCACCTCCTTGGAAGGTGATTGAGGTACATAACCCTCAACAAGGTAGTACGGGCTTGCCACCCCCCGACAAGGTGATTGAGGTACATACCCTTCAACAAGGTAGTACAGGCTTGCCAACCCTGACAAGGTGATAGAGGTACTTATCCTAAACATAGTAGTACGGGCTTGCCACCCCATGACAAGGCGATTAAAGTATTTATCCCTCAATAGTATGGGCTTAACACCCCCGGTAAGGTGATTGAGGCTTAACACCCTGGCACGACCTATGCCTAGGGCCTAGATATGACAGGCAAATGAAGAATCCAAACGAACTCCAAATAAGCCTCATAGCATATCATCACACATCCTTGATCGCGGAAACCATTAAATTGACAATAAAAGATAAGCATAAACAAGGGAAATTGGGACTAAGGGAACCTTTTTCATATCATAAGCAACAAGACTCAATAGAGTCAAGGCTCATAACATAGATACATCATATGTGCAACAACACCTCTACTATGTAAAGATAAGAGCGGGGCCCAAGACAAAATAACCCGGCTCACTTTCATAGTCAAAACATAATCAAAAGAGAGAAAATATTAATACATAGCAAGAGATCATAAGTAACATCCCCGAAAGTGAGGATACACCAACAAGCTTGAGCGAAGTCATACTAGCCACGTGGACAAGGAAGCTCAAGTGGGGTTCTGATTCTTACATGGTTACATCATGAAGGCATAGAGTATGCGTTAGTACATTTGAATATGCTAAGTATATGGGATGCATTGCTTACAAGGGATAGGTAACATAATCGAAATGCATAATCATAAGCAAAGGATAGGTATAACGTCAATATGACATGCATGCTTAATGCTTAAGGTAAAAAATTCTTGTAAATCATGAACAAGGAATGTGAACTCAATATAGGAAACATACTCTAACCCCTTTCAACCAAGCTTCATAAAATAGGCCAAATTACCCCCACTCACATTATGGTATAACCTTTTTAGGGATGTTATCAATATCCCTACCATACAACATAGTCTTTTTGGTAGGTAGTATAAGATGTCTCCTACTTTAAGATATTATCTTTTGGGTAGGAAATATGATTCATTCTATCTTATACCATAGCCTTTTCAATAGAATTTTCACACCTTACGATATGATCTTTTCGGTGAGAACCTTTAGTCTTTCTACCATATGATATGGCCTTTATGGTTGGATGTCCATACCTTATGATATAATCTTTTTGATAGGGATAATTGGCTATTCTACCTTATGGTGTGGCCATTTCGGTAGGATGTCCATACCTTATGATATAATCTTTCTGGTAGGCACAATTGGTTATTCTACCTTACTGCATGGCTTTTTGGTAGGATGTCTATACCTTATAATATAATCTTTTTATTAGGCACAATTGGTAATTCTACCTTACGGCATGCCATTTTCGGCAGGATGTTCATATCTTATGATATAATCTTTTTAGTAGGTACAATTGGCAATTCTACTTTTTGACATGGCCTTTTTAGTAGGATGTCCATACCTTATGATATAATCTTTTTTATAGGCACAATTGGCTATTCTACCTTATGGCATAGCCTTTTCGGTAGGATGTCCATACCTTACTATACAATCTTTTCGGTAGGCACAATTAGCTATTCTACCTGACGACATGACATTTTTGGTAGGATGTCCATACCATACGATATGATCTTTTTGGTAGGAATGATTAGTCACTCTACCTTATGGCATGACCTTTTCGATAGGAATCATAGAACTAGCTCATCCAACCATAACCGGCAGGCAATAGAATTAGCCAATAGGAGCAAGCAAGCATAGCGAATCACATTCACATTTCAATCATCAAGAAAGAACTTCTCATTTTTCCAAAAACACAACAAACATAAGAATCCAACAATCTATATGCAACCCCATGGTACCTTCCCATGAAATAATTCATAGAGACATCCCTATCATCATCATCATGAAGTTATCATATAATAATCGTAGCACCATTCAACTCATAAGTCATACGTTGGACCTTTAATTTCTCAAGAATCCCTAGTAGGATATTTTATTAAACACTTGACAGGTGTGTAATGCTAGTATAAAGTGATGAAATATAGAGATGAAATCATGCAAGAAAATCCATTATAAAACCATCAATCAACACCTTGCAACAACCTCAAGCAATATACATCAAAATCCCTCATCAAGTCTTATAGTGGATCTAAGATTTATAGCTCAAAACATAGCAAAATAGTCATAACTTTACATAGCTTTAACATAGTTCATAGACATGTTCATACTAGTAAACCCATTTGTAAAATCAACTTTAAATCATGCAAATTGAGAAAAAAAGATATTAGGGAACCATGGGTAGGAGGACCTAATGCCTTAAACCCACATACCTTAGCTTTTGGAGAAACCTTTGGTGAAGATCGGAGATGGAGACTTGAAGCTTGAAGGAGAACCTTGAAATCTGGATGAGGGTTTGAGACTTAAATCTTGAGAAAAATATAGGACTAAGGGTTTAAATGAGTATTGGGAAATGTCTTGGCTGATTTGAGGTTGAAACAAGGCTAAGTATAGGTGTCTTCTCATGTGGGAAGATTAAGCCGAAGACCCGAAAGCCTAGATCAAGATAAAAATCACTGGCAACAAAATATACAGGTCCGCATCCAGTCTGCAATGCGAACCGATTGCAGAGGCAAAATTAATACATGTCCATGACAGTTGCGAATCGCGGCACTATCGTAGATCAATTCTGGATAGGAAAAATTATAAAATGAAATTTCTAATTGTTAGCTCTTAAATCAAGGTTATACCCCTTTCCCCCTAAATTTGACCCCTGAACAAGAATATGAATTCGAATTTTTGATATCGATCACGAATTTTAAAATATATGGAATTTAAAATTTTGGGCATTTTGAGGCACAATTTTGGGTACTTTTTGGGGTTATTTTAATATCTCTCCCTTGGGAACATTCGTCCCTGAATGTAAAAGAGACGTACATGACAAGAGCGATCATAAACAAATCAGCCCTAACAAAAATGCAACATTATATCTACAATACCATTTTCAAAATCTCAACATAAGTGTAAAATCATCATGAACTTGTCAACTTAAACATGAATTCATGTGAATGACATAGGGACTGAAACATAAGGTTTGGAATTATAAAAGGACTGGACGTATTGTCATAAGCTCAAATGGGAATGAACTAGGTATGGATGTTATTTTGCCATGCCCCTATAACTTCCCGAGAGACACCTTCCACTTGACATTCTTTCAATAAACTCTATCACACCCCAATCCTTGAAAGCCACCATAGCACTTGGATCACCATGCACCACCTTGTCATAGTCACATGGAAATCAAATAATCATATCCACATCCATAGGTCATTCCCAATCCTTAAGCAACCTTATCAACCTCACTCTAGATTCAAAAAGGACACATAATCCCAAGCTCAATTGTCAACCTTAAACCCACCTAGTCCACTTTGGTACCATAAACCACCATCTCCCTTTTAGGAGACAACCTCCACTCTATCATCTCTTCACCCAACACATCCAACCCTAATAAGATGGAATCAAAGCCTTGCTTAACCTAGACCACTCCAATAAAAAAAGATTTAGAACCATCAAGAATATTACACCACCATGCTCAACTTCTTCCGACCTAACCCCTAATCTAGCCAACCAATGAACCTCTCCAGTCACTCCTTTGCGACCACCATCAACATATGCTAGGCTACTCATAGGCACCTTACATAGAGCACTGACCATAACATTAGTCATATCAGGGTAATAATGCACACTTATATCATACTTCTTAAGGAGTTCTAACCACCTTCTTGTTACCTTCAATATCACACCTATCATGTTTAGAAAAAAACCTCTTATTCCCCCAAGACTTGCAATGCTACCCCCAAATGGTTCACAAGCTCTAAATAAGCCAATACTCCACCACTAGAGACCACCAAAAAGCATGTCAAGGTAGGGTTTTAAGACCCTATTCATGAAACTTCCTAAACAAAATCGGTGTATAAGTCAACCAAAAAACTCACTAATATATAAAGCACTCGCTCTTAGTTTGAAAAGACACTTAGGGATATCACCTACCCTCATCCTCACTTGGGGATAAAACCCGAACCAAAGATCAATCTTAGAGAAATGACTACCCCTTGTAGTTGACCAAATAGATTAACCATCCTTAACCATCATATTACAACCTTACGGGTTTAACACTCATTGAAATCATACTAAGTAAGTAGCCAAACCACTCCAAGACCTCCAACCCATCAAACCAAGTTCAACCAAGATCACAAGACAAAACTCTATGGAATAAGAAAATGGGGAATCCTTTAGAGATAATTGGACCTCAAGACAAGAATGGACCAATCTCTTTTGCTATTACTTGACAACCTCCCATTTAAAGATGGGTTCATTAGGGAGTCAGATTCTAACTCTACGGGTCCTACTATCAACGGACATAATATGTAAGCAAATAATCCGCCCCAAGCATAACACATCCACCACATCAACTCCAACAAGTAACAAGGCAAGACCTAAAGTAAGATGAACATGGAATGACACCTATGAACATTCTTACCAACAACATACTTAACAGAGAGGTAGACAAAAAGGTTCACATAACATCTTGGGACATACACAAAGCTCACTAGCAACCAAAAGTAATAATGAAAGGAATAGTTGGAACTCGGATCCATCAAAATTCAAAACCTTCAACAAACCTTCCTTCGCCTTCCTCTTTGAAGTGGCATGATAAACAAGAAGAGCAAAGAATATTCATTAGAGGGGAAAGCCCTATCTCACTTCTAAAGCATGACATAGAAAATGAAGAAGGGAAACATTTCCTAAAATGTCTCATAGCATCTTGGTCATAGTTATGGTGCACAACACAATAATGAACAAGAATCTAACTAATGCAGTGTGTTGGATGCTGAAGACCTAACAACCTAGTGCTCTGGTACTAACTTTGTCAGGACCCAAGCCTAGGGCCTAGACGTGACCGGTAAATGGGGAACCCAAACGAATCCCAAAATAAGCCTCATAGCATATCATTACCTATCCTTAGTCATAGAAGCCATTAAATTGACAATAAAGATAAGCAAAAATAAGGGAAATTGGGACTAAGGGAACCTCTTTCATATCATAAGCAACAAGACTCAATAGTGTCAAGGCTTATAACATAGATACACCATATGTCCAACAATACCTCTACTACATAAAGATAAGAGCGGGGGCCAAGACAAAACAACTTGGCTCACCCTTATAGTTAAAACATAATAAAAAGAGAGAATTTTAATACATAGCAAGAGATCATAAGTAACATCCCCAGAATGGAGGACTCACCAACAAGCTTAAGCGAAGTCGTACTAGCCACGTAGAGGAGGATGCTCAAGTAGGGCTCCGATTCCTACATGATAACATCATGTAGGCATAAAGTATACATTAGTACATTTGAAAATGTACTAAGTATGTGGGATACAATGCTATCAGAGGATGGGCAACATAATCGAAATGCATTATCATAAGCAAAGGATAGGTATAACGTTAATATGACATGCATGCGCAATGCTTAAGTAAAACATGCTTGTAAATCATAAACAAGGTATGTGAACTCAATATAGGAAACATACTTAAACCCCTTTGAACAAACCTTCATTAAATGGGCCAAATGACCCCCACTCACCTTACGCTATAATTTTTTTGGAGAGTGTTATCAATGTAGCCCTAACGTATGACATCGTCTTTTTGGTAGGTAGTATAAGACGTCCTCTACTTTACGATATCATCTTTTGGGTAAGAAACGTCATTTGTTCTATCTTACAGAATGGCCATTTAAATAGAATGTCTACACTTTACGATATGATCTTTTCGGTGGGAACCTTTAGTCTTTCTATCCTATGGCATGGCCTTTTTGGTGGGATTTCATACCTTACAATATAATATTTTTGGTAGGCACAATTGGCTATTCTACCTTACAGGATGGCCTTTTTAGTAAGATTTCCATACCTTACGATATAATCTATTTAGTAGGCACAGTTGATTATTCTACTTTACGGCATGGCCTTTTTGGTAGGATGTTCATACCTTACGATATAATCTTTTTGGTACGCACAATTGGCTATTCTACCTTATGGCATGCCCTTTTTGGTAGGATGTTCATACCTTACGATATAATCATTTTGGTAGGCATAATTGGCTAGTCTACCTTACGACATGGCCTTTAGGTAGGATGACCATACATTATAATATAATCTTTCTGGTAGGCACAATTAGCTATTCTACCTTATAGAATGGCCTTTTTGGTAGGACATCTATACCTTACGATATAATCTTTCGGTAGGCACAATTGGTTATTCTACTTTACGATATGGTCTTTTTGGTATGATGTCCATACCTTGCGATGTGATCTTTTCGATAGGAATCATTAGTCACTCTACCTTATGGCATGGCCTTTTCGATAAGAATCATCGAACTAGCTCATTCAACCATTACATTTCAATCATCAAGAAAGAACTCCTCATTTTCCCAAGAACACAACAAACATAAGAACACAACAATCTACATGTAACGCCATAAGTACCTTCCCATGAAACAACTCATATAGACTTATCATCATCATGAAGTCATCATATCATCATCATAGCACCGTTTAACTCATAAGTCATGCATTCGACCTTTAATTTCTCAAGAAACTCTAGCCGGACATTTTATCAAATACTTGGCGGGTGTGTAATGCTAGTGTAAAATCATGAAATATAGAGATGAAATCATGCAAGAAAATTCATTTTAAAATCATCAATCAAGACCTTGCAACATGCTCAAGTAATATACATCAAAATCCCTCATCAAGTCTTATAATAGATTCAAGATTTATAGCTCAAAACATACCAAAATAGTCATAACTTTATATAGCTTTAATATATTTCATAGACATGTTCATACTAGTAAACTCATTTATAAAATCAATTTTAATTCATGCAAATTGAGTAAAAAGGAGATTAGGGCACGACGGGTGGAAGGACCCATTGGCTAAAACCCCCATACCTGAGCTTTTGGAGAAATCTTTGGTGAAGATCGATGATGGAGACTTGAAGCTTGAAAGAGAACCTTGAAATTTGGATGAGGGTTTGAGAGTTGAATCTTGAGAGACATATTGGACTAAGGGTGAGTGAATATTGGGAAATGTCTTGGGTGATATGAGGGTGAAATAATTCTAAGTACAGGTGTTTTCTCATGTGGGAAGGCTTAGGCCGAAGACCTAAAAGCCTTAGACCGAGATAAAAATTATTGGCAACAAAATACACAGGTCCACATCTTGTCCGCGACGTTGACTTGTCATGGAGCCAAAATTAATACATGTTCACAATAGTTGCGCGTCACGACACTATCGCAGATCAATTCTGGATAGAAAATATTACAAAATGAAATTGCTAATCGTTAGCTCTTAAATCGGGGTTAGACACTTTTCCCCTAATTTTGATCCCCTGAATAAGAATATGAAGTCATATTTTAGATATCATGTATGGAATTTGAGATATATGAAATTAAAATTTTGAGCATTCTGAGGCACATTTTTGGGCACTTTTTGGGATGTTTCACACTCCCTAAACAAGGTTATTGGGCTTAATACTCCCCCTCCCATATGGTGATTGGGCTTAACACCCTCCAATAATGTGTTATCAACTTGCAACACCATAGATACTTTGCTTGAATTCATCACATACATACGTTCCTTTCATCATCATATAGTCACTTTACTTATAGGCCATGCAATAGATCATTAAAACCTAAGAATCATCAACCAGATACTTTATCAAACACTTGGCGGGTGTGTAATGCTAGTTCAAAAGCATGCAATTCAAGAGTGAAATCATGTGAGAAAACTCAATGTAAATCAACCCGCCAACACTTGGTAACACCCCCATGCAAGATACATTGAAACCCCTCATCAAATCTTCATAATAGATCATAGATTCATAGCTCAAAACATGTTTAAACACTCAAAACATGCTTAAACAATCAACATTTCATGAAACCCCAACATAGTTTCTAATCAAATTCATGATAGGAGACACTATAGATAATTCATCTTGAAAACATGCAATTTACATAACCGGGAAGGTTGGGCACCATGAGTGAAAGGACCCAATGGTTGAAACCCACATACCTCAACTTTGGGGATTTCCTTGATGAAGATTTGAATGAGAACTTGAACCTTGAATGAAATTCTTGAGATCCGAAAATGAGTTTGGGACACTTGAATTTGGATGAAATATTTGGCTAAGTGTTAAAGAGGGTTTTGAGAGTGTCTAAAGTGATATGGGATTGAAAAATGACTAAGTATAGGTATTTTTACGCATAGGAAGGAATAGGTCCAATACCATAAAGACTTAGGTAAAAACAGTGAAACTGGCAACAAAAATACATATCTTCGTGCCCCTGGCGCATCGCGCCTCGGGCGCGGATCAACACTAGATATGCAAATATTTGGAAAATGAAATTTTGCTATAGTTGATCCAAAATTGGGGTTATGCCCATTTCATTCTCAAATTTTTCCCATGATCATGAATATGAAGTCGAATTTTTGATATCATGCGCAGATTTTGAGACATATGGAAATTATAGTTATACGCATTTTTGAGACACATTTTCAGGTATTTTTTGGGGCATTTCAATATCTCCCCTTGGGAACATGATCCTCGAATGTCAAAGAAACATACATAAGAGAAGTAATCAAGATGATTTCTCCCTAACATATGAATGTAACAATTCATTTAAGCATCATTTTCAAAAATCTTAACATGAGTGTAAAAATTCACTATAAACTTGCCAATATAAACATGAATACATACAAATGACATAAGGGATGAAATTTAAGACTTGAAATCACATAGGAGACTTAAGTTAGTACCTTAGGCTTGACTAGAGTGGAAGAGATATGTGTATCGGTTTTGCATGTCTGCCTCGACTTCCCATGTAGTACTTTCAACTTGTTGGTTCCTCCAAAGGACCTTAATGGAAGATACATCCTTGTTCCTCAACCTCTTCAATTGTCTATACAAAATTTCTATCGGGACCTCTACATAAGTTAAATTGTCTTCAACAATACCTAAAGGCACAATAGCACTTGGGTCCCCCACACACTTCCTCAGCATAGACACATGGAAGACCGGATGAACCATATTCATATCATCGGGCAACTCTAACTCATAGGTCACCTCCTTGCCACCATTATTAACATGAGTTAGGCTACCAATAAACACCCTACTTAGAGCATCAACCACAACATTAGCCTTACTAGGGCTATAATGCACACTTATATCATAACTTTAAGAAGCTCTAACCACCTTTTTTGTCTCAAGTTGAGACCTTTTTGGGTGAACACATATTGGAGACTCTTACAATCGGTAAACACATCAACATGGATCCCATACAAGTAATGACTCCAAATTTTCAAATTAAATACCATGACGGCCAATTCAAGATCATGGGTAGGATAATTCTTTTCATGCACCTTAAGTTGTCTAGAGGCATAAGCTATCACCTTACCATTTTGCATCAAAACACAACCCAAACCAATTCTTAAGATATCACAATCTACAACAAAGCCTTTCAAATCTTCTGGTAGAGACAAGAAAGGAGCGGAGACAACTTGTCTTTCAAAGTTTGGAAACTCTTTTCACACTTATCAATACACACAAATTTTGCCTTCTTTTGGGTCAACTTAGTCATAGGAGAATGTTAGACCCCGAAATTAACTAAATGGAGGTTAATTGCTCATTCGAAAAAATTGTTGAGATTGAGGTGTATTATAAATTTCACCGGGAATTTTCGCGGGTAAAAATTTGGTTGAAGTCAGGAGTCCTTAATTGGATTAAAATAGAAAAATTTGGGGACCTAATTGGTCAATGGGCTAACTAGGAGCCCTTATGTTGC
>JAOTQJ010146641.1:0-34205 GCA_025642045.1 Solanum sejunctum
TCCAGAATTTCCAGCAAATTTCTAGCAAAGGTACTATCATATACTTCTTGTTTTTCATGAATAAATCATACCAAATACAACTATAATTGTTTACCCTTGACTTATATATTCTGGATATCCTTCAAAAGACTTAGAAAATTGAGTTTGAAACTTGGTAAAGTGGATTAGAGAGAAGACAAAGAACTTTAAGAAAGCTGAAACATTATTTCTTAGTGCAATGCCTTACTGCTGCACTTAACCCATTTTTATTTGTAATCGAACTTGAACCAGTTCGGTGTCATGTCTCGTCTCCGTTTAGCTATCAATTTTAAAATAAGAAAGTAGGTGACTAAAGTACTAGATTATTAAGTCATAAAATGACCTCAATCCTTTTAATTAGCATAGGGCTAATATATCCTCAATTTAACACCAACACATATACACCCTCAACCCTCTTAAGCATTTAGAATCACATATTGCCTGTTAAGACGAGATTCAAGTACTTTCAAGAATTGACGCTAATTTGACCAAACCATAACATGATTCATTTATATAGCATTAGTACATGAAAAATGTGGGGTGCTATGCACCACCTTGAGGACCATCTCTACCCAATGGGATCGCATATGCACCCCGAGGTTTGGCACGATTTCTTGAAGAATCTACCTTCTTGTGACCAAGCACCCCACAACCAAAGCATGCATTAGAATCTTTCAAACATGGGCCTCTATGATTCCATCCATATCTAGGACACACATCAATAGGAGCCACACCACCAACACCTTGTGTCCTAGGAAAGTGATTTGCAAGCCCTCTATTAGTAGCATGAGAAGGCCCTTGGCCTTGACAAAATCTAGCACCCTTTTGGAACTTGCCCTCAAAATGGGACCTCTTAGCCTATGGCCCCTCTTCTTTCTCAACTTTTCTTCCTCTATTTCCTGGCATATGTCATCAACCAAGATAAGTCTATGTCACTAATTAGCAAGGCAGACCAACATTCTTCACTCACTAAGTCGAAGACCCCCAACTCAAATTTATTTTCCTAGATCTAGGCTTGACCACCAAATGAGGATCCTACTTTGAAAGTTGATTAAACTTGAGGGTATACTCCCTCACACTAATAGTACCTTGTTTCAAGTTCATGAATTCCACCAACTTAGCTTCCCTAAGCTCAATAGGGAAAAATTGATTAAGGAAAGCCAATTTGAACTCCTCCTTAAGCACCACATAACAGTTTCCCTTCTCCCCCTTCGAATGATCATACCAAATTTAAGCTACCCCTTTAAGTTGGAATGCAGCCAACTTGCCTTTTCATTCAGCACAAAACATATGATATTCAAGATTTTGTAGACCTCATCAATGGACTCTTGTGGATCTTCATCCACCATTGACCCATAAAAAATCAGAGGATTCATCCTCTTAAAGTCCCTTACCCTAGCTTCTGAGGTAGCATAAGGAGCTTGGGCCCCTTTATTGACTTGGTTTGCCATAACATGGCAAGCATAGTGAGAGCATCTCGAAGTTCACCATTGGTAGGTTGCTCCTCGGGATTTTGGGCCCGTATTCCTATAGTATTTGGCATGATCTAGCATAGAAAAGAACAATCATTAAGGGGAAAACTTACCACAACTCTATAGCATGACTTAGAACTTAAAGAAGGGAAACATTTCCTAAAAAGACTCTAGCCTCCTATTCATAGTTATGGCATGCTTCATAACCATGAATAGGACTCTAATCGACACGGTGCATTGGACTCCAACAATCTGTCAAACTAGTGCTCTTATAACAAGTTTGTCATGACCCAAGCCTAGGTCCTAGATGTGACATGGCGAATTGGGAAGCCAAAGGAACCCCAAACAAGCCTCTTAACTTGCCATTACACATCAGTGGTCGTGGAAAAAGATACATTACATAAAGAGTAAAAATAGGGGCAAAGGGACTAAGGGAAAAGCTTTCATAACATCATAAATAAGAGATTTAAGTCAAAGCTCATATCATAGATACATATCATGTCCAACAAACACCTCTAATACATAGATAAGAGCGGGAGCCAAGATAAAGTAACCGGGCTTACCCTCATAGTCAAAATAGAATATAAGAAGAATGTCTCAATACAAAAGAAGACCAACATGGACTAAGGTCCCCAAAGTGTTGGACTCATTAACTAACTTGAGTAGCACTGAACTAGCCACGTGGAGTAGGATGATGATCAAATTGCATAACAATAGACAATAGGCATACTATAACAATATGGCATGTCTGGTCAATGAATAAGTAAAACATGCTTAAGTAACTCTTGCTTATATAGGATATCATTTGTGAAGAATAGACCAAGCTAGATTTCCAAAGTACAAACTCCTTGGTTAGTTGATGATGATATCACCCTATCACCCTTGTAGTGTGGTACAAACCCCTCATATGGTTTGTTGAGTACAAACCCCCACCTTGGTGGATGAGTACAAACCCTCACCTCAGTTATCAAGGCACTAGCCCCTTGGTTGGCTATCAAGGTACTAACCCCCCAATAAGGTTATCTGGGCTCTTAGCCCCCCCCCCCAAATTGGGTATTGTCTAATGTAACACTTTATATAGAGTATATTATATACATAAGCTCTTTGCATCATCATAACATCATTCATATCATATCTCATGCTTGGGAGCTTCAATTCCTCAACAAACCCTACACGGACATTTTATCAAACAGTTGGGGTGTGTGTAATGAGGGTACAAGATTTATAGCTCAAAACATAGCAAAATAGTTACAACTTTACATAGCTTTAACATAGTTCATAAACATGTTCATACTAGTAAATCCATTTGTAAAATCAACTTTAAATCATGCAAATTGAACAAAAGGGAGATTAGGGCACCATGGGTGGAAGGAACTAATGGATAAAACCTGCATACCTTAGCGTTGGAGAAGATCATGATGAATATTGAAAATAGAGGCTTGAACCTTGAAGGAAATCCTTAGTTCCGGATGAAGGTTCTGAGACTTGAATTTTAGAGTAAAAATATGGTTGTATTTTAATGAGTATTGTGAAATGTTTAGGATTATATGAGGGTGAAATAAGGCTAAATATAGGTAAAAACACGTTAGGGAACAATTGGGCTCAACACAGAGAATATTTTGGAGAAAATAACAAAAAACAGTCACTAAAATGGGCAGAGGCGGCACACTTTGCTGTCTGGAAATCACGTTCTTGAAATTTCGTAATTGCTAAATTTTTGCTCTTAAATCTGATTTAGACCCTTTGTCCCCTAATTTGGACCTCCTGAACAAGAATATGAAGTCGAACTTTCAAAATAGCAAATGTATTTTAAGATATATGGAAAATTAATATTCCAAGCATTTTGAGGCATATTTTTGGGCACTTTTTTGGGTCGTTTCACCATCGAATTGGAGAAAAAAATAGAGGTACTTTCAAAGTAAATGGCCAAAGAGTCAATCCATACCTTGGATATGTGAAAAAGATCAAGATGGTTGAAGAATAGGATCTTGAGAAAGTCTGAGTACTCATGATAGTTATGTGGTGCCACGATAGTTAAATCAGGAGCTGCTTGGGAGGCAACCTGTCACGACCTAAGCCTAGGGCCTAGACATGGCATAGTGAATTGGGAACCCGAAGGAACTCCAAACAAGTCTCTTAACTTATCATTACACATCATTAGTCGCAGAAGCGTATAAAAGACATTACAAAGTAAGAGTAGGGGCAAAGGGGCTAAGGGAAAAGCATGCATAACATCATACTCAAGAGACAAAGAGTCAAAGCACATATCATAGATGCATAAGATATCCAACAAACACCTCTAATGCATAGATAAGAGCAGGGGGCCAAGACAAAGCAATCGGGCTCACCCTCATAGTCAAAATAGGACATAAACAAGAGTATCCCCAAAGTGGACGACTCACCAACTAGCTTGAGTAGCACTGAACTAGCTACATGGAGGAGGATGGTCAACTTGGGCACCGGTTCCTACATATTGATATTATGTAGGCAAGAGTATGCGTTAGTACCTTTGAATGTGCTAAGTATGTAGGATGCAATGCAAGAGATAGACATCATAATCAAAATACAGACAATAGGTAATAGGCATAATATAACAATATGGCATATATGATCAATGATCAGGTAAAACATGCTTATGTAACTCATGCTCATATAGGATATCATATGTGTAGAAGAGACCAAGCTAGATTTCCAAAGTACAAACCCCTTGATAGGTTAGTGATAATTCCCCCTATTACTTAGGTGGTGAAGTACAAACCCTTCACTAGGTTGGTAATGATGCCATCCCATCACCTATGTGGAGAAGTCCAAACCCTTCACTAGGTTGATGAGTACAACCTCCCATAGTGATGATGCCGCCCTATCCCTAGGTCGAGAAGAACAAACCCTTCACTAGCTTGATGAGTACAAACCTCCGTCTAACTTATCAGGGTTCTTAGTCCCCTTCAGATTGGGCATGGTCTAATGGAATAGTTTATATAGGATTTATCATATGTGTAATCTTATTTCATCATCATAACATTAATCATATCATATCTCATGCTTTGGATCTTTGATTCCTCAAGAAACCATAACCGGATATTTTATCAAACAGTTGAAGGATGTGAAATGGTAATATAAAACCATGCAATTTAGAAATGAAATCATGAAAGAAAATCAATTGTAAAACCATCAATCAACAATTTGCAACACCCTCAAGCAATATACATCAAAATCTATCATCAAATCTTGCTATAGATTCAAAATTTATAGCTCAAACGTAGCACAACAGTCACAACTTTGCATAGTTTTAACATAGTTCATAGATATGCTCATACTAGTAAAGACATTTGTAAAATCAAATTAAATCATGCAAATTGAGAAAAAAGGAGATTAGGGCACCATGGATGGAAGTACCCAATGGATAAATCCTATATACCTTAGTTTTGTAGAAGCTCTTGATGAAGACTGAAAATGAAGGCTTGAAGCTTAAAGGAAATCCTTAGTTCTGTATGAGGGTTTTGAAACTTGAATTTTGGAGTGAAAATATATCTAAGTCTTTTGGTGAGTATTCGAAAACATTTAGGATGACATGATAGTGAAATATGGTTACGTATAGGTAAAAACACATTTAGGAACACTTAGGCCCAAGACTTAAAGTCTTGGACTGAAGTAAAAAAAATAGACTCATTTTTGCCACTGGAAATTGCATTCTTGAAATTTCATAATTGCTAAATCTTTGCTCTTAAATTGGGGTTAGACCCTTTTCCACCTAATTTGGAACCCTATGAACTAGAATATGAAGTCGGCTTTTCTAAATAACAAATAAAATTTGAGATATATAGAATTTAAAATTCAGGGCATTCTGAGGGCACATTTCCAAGCACTTTTTGGGGTCGTTTCAATATCTTCCTCTTGGAAATATTCGTCCCCGAATGCAAACGAGACATACAAGATAAGAGTGATCATAAACAAATCAGCCCCAATAAGAATGCAATATTACATTTAAAACACCATTTTCATAATCTCAATATAAGTGTAAAATCATCATAATTTTGCCAACTTAAAAATGAATGCATATGAATGACATAGGGGCTGAAATATGAGACTTGATATAACATAGGGGACATAGAATTAGTACCATAGGCTTGTGTGGAGTGAAAAAGATGAGGATACTGCTTTTGTATCTCCATTTTGGCCTCCCATGTAGCACTTTCGACTTGTTGGTTCCTCCAAAGGACCTTAATGGATGTTACCTCCTTGTTCCTCAATCTCTTCACTTCCCTATCCAAGATGTGAATCGTAACCTCCTCATAAGTCATCCTCAACAACACCCACAATATCAGGAGGCACAATAGCATTAGGATCACCAACATATTTTCACACATAGAAACATGGAACACCCGATGGACAAAATTCATTATACTAGGCAACTTTAACACATAAGCTACCTTGCCAACCCTCTTTATCACCTCACAGGGACCAATATATCTTGGACCCAACTTCCCCTTTTTACCAAAACAGATGATACCTTTCATTGGTGAAACTTTCAAATAGACCCAATCACCCACTTGGAATTCAAGGTCACTTCTCATATCGGCATAGGATTTTTGATGACTTTGGGTTGTTTTTAACCTTTCCCTAATCATCCTAACCTTATCAAGAGCCTCCATAACCAAAGTCGGTCCCAATAAAGCTATCTCTCTAACCTCAAACCAACCAACCAGTGATCTACAACATCTCCCAAAAAGAGCCTCAAAAGATACCATACTGATGCTAGAATGATAGCTATTATTATATACAAACTCAATCAAAGAAAGATGATCATATCAACTACCCCTAAGATCCAAGACACATTCCCTAAGAATATCCTCAAGTGTTTGAGTGATTATTTTGGCTTGGCCATCCATTTGGGGGTAAAAAGTCGTACTACGGTGAACTTTTATACCAAGATCCCTTTGAAAAGACTCCTAAAAGTGTGAAGTGAATTTTGAACCATGATCCTATATGATAGACAAATGAACCCCATGCATTCTCACTAACTCATGGAGGTACAACCTTGCATACTCTTTAGCCCCATATGTAGTCTTAATCGGTAGAAAGTGAGCCAAATTTGTCATCCTATCAACCACATGCCAAATAGAATTAAAACCTTTTCCAGTCTTGGGAAACCAAACAACAAAATCCATATTAATCACCTCCCACTTTCAAGTGAGAATCTCTATGTCTTGGGTTACGCCACCCAGCCTTTAATGTTCAGCTTTTACTTGTTGACAACTATGGCAACAGGAAACAAATTTGGCAATTTCCCTTTTCATGCCTACTCACCAATACTCATCCCTCAAGTCTCTAAACATTTTGGTGGAACTGAGGTGGATAGAGAAGAATTATGGGACTCATCCAGAATTTTATCCCTCAAACTAGTATCCGCCATAACATGAGCTGGGCTACCCGTAGACACCCAACTCAAAAAGCATCCGCCATAACATTTTCCTTACCAGGATGGTAATGCACACTCATGTCATAGTCCTTAAGAAGTTCTAGCAACCTTATTTGTCTAAAGTTGAGAATATTCGAGGCTCTTATGATCGGGGAAGACATCAACATGCATCCTGTACAAATAATGATGCCAAATCTTTAATGCAAACACCACGACAGCTAATTAAAGATCATGGGTAGGGTAGTTCTTTTCATGCACTTTGAGTTGCCTAGAAACATAGGCTATGACCTTACTATTTTGAATTAGCACACAACTTAAACCAACTCTAGATGCATCATAATACATAACAATTCCCTCAAGCCTATCTGGTAGTGATAATATAGGGGTGGACACAAGCTTATCTTTCAATGTTTGGAAGCTTCTCTCACATTCATTAGTCTACACAAACTCAGCCTTCTTTTGAGTCAATTTTGTCATAGGGGAAGCAATGGAGAAGAACCCATTCACAAACCTTCTATAGTAACACGCAAGGCCCAAAAAACTTCTAATATCCAACAGGTCCATGGTCTAGGCCAATTTCTAATCATATCTGTCTTCTTAGGATCCACCTTAATATCATCCCCCACACCACATATTTTCAAAGAATGCAACCTCTTTCAACCAAAATTCACATTTTTCATATTTAGCATATAATTTCTCTTCCCTCAATCTTTGCAACACAACCCTTAAATGACCCATATGCTAATCTGTACTATGTGAATAGGTTAAAATATCATCAATGAAGACAACAACAAAGGAATTAAGATAGGGCTTGAAGACCCTATTCATTAGGTCCATCAAGATGGCCAATTCATTGGTCAACCCAAAAGGCATCACCACAAATTTATAATGCCCATATCTAGTCTGCAAGGTCATCTTGGGAATATCACACTCCCTCATCCTCACTTGATGATACCCGGATCGAAGATCAATCTTAGAGAAAAAGCTAACCCCTTATAATTGGTCAAACAAGTCATTAATTCACAGAAGAGGATATAAATTCTTTATAGTGACCATATTGAGTTACCTGTAGTCAATGCACATTCTAAGTGACCTATCCTTCTTCTTTCAAAACAACACCGATGCACCCCAAGGTGATTTGATAGGTCTAATAAATCCCTTCTCCAACAAATCTTTCAATTGTTCCTTTGACTCCTTCAACTCTGCCGGGGCTATATGGTAAGTGGGGTTGGACATAGGTTGACAAGGAGATCTATGCCAAATCTATCTCCCTTTATGGAGGGACACCAGAAAGGTCAATTGGGAAGACATCAAGAAACTCATTTACAATCGAAATCGACTCTATAGAAGGGACTATAGGCCTACATCTTTAACCCTCACAAGATGATACAAATACCCCTTTGAGATCAATTTATGGGTTTAAATGCAAGAGATGAACCTACCCTTTACCACCACATCATGACTCTCCCACTCAAAGGACAGATTCATTTGGGAATTAAAACTTGACCCTATGGGTTCTACAGTCAATAGAAGAATAGTATGCATCCAATCCATTCTAAGAATAATATCAAAATCAACTATATCCAATTCAACAAGATCACAAGTTAAGATTTTATGCAAGATATAAATCGGATAACTTCTATACACCTTCCTAGCAACTATAGATACACCAATTGGAGTAGACACCTCATAAGACTCATGCAACAACTCAGACTCAACATGGAACTTTTTAGCAACAAAAGGGGTAACAAAGGAGAGATTGGAACCCAAATCAGTCAAAGCATACATATCAAAGTCACAGATTTTCAATATACCGGTAATAATATCGGGAACCTCACCAACCCCTTGCCTTCCATGTAGAGCATAAAATCGATTGTGCCTTGGGGCACCACCTTGAGGACCACCTCTACCTAATGGAACTACATTTGCACCCGAGACCTTGACATAGTTTTTGGGACAATCTATCTTCTTATGACCAAGCTCCCTACAATCAAAGCATGTATTATAACCCTTCAAACATAGGCCCCTATGACTCTTCCCACATGTAGGACACACATCAATGGGATCTACACCACTAACACCTTGGGTCCAAGGGAAGTGATTGGAATACCCCCTATTAGTAGCATGAGAAGACCCTTGGCCTTGATGAAATCTAGCACCCTTTTGGAACTTACCCTCAAAGCGGACCCTCTTGGCCTCATGACCTCTTCTCTTCCTCAATTTTTCCCCTTCCATTTGCTCAGCATAAGTCATCAACTGAGACAAGTCCATGTCACTAATTAGCAAGCATTCTTCACTCTCTAAGTCAGAGATGCAAATCATAAATTTATTCATCCTAGATCTAGGATCGGCCACCAAATGTGGAGAGTACTTTGAAAGTTGATTAAACTTGAGGGAATACTCCCTCACACTCATAGCACCTTGTTTTAAGTTCAAGAACTCCACTAACTTAGCTTCCCTAAGCTCAAAAGGGAAAACTCGATTAAGGAAGGCCAGTTTGAACTCCTCCTAAAGATCCACATAACTATTTCCCTTCTCCCCTTGCATTGATCATACCATATTTGGGCTACCCCTTTGAGTTGGTACGCCGCCAACTCTATCTTTTAATTTGGCCTAGGACCTGTGGTATTCAAGATTTTGTAGACCTCATCAATGATTGTGGGTCTTCATCTACCTTTGACCCATAGAACATCAAAGGATTCATACTCATAAAGTCCTTTACCCTAGCTCCTAGGGTAGTAGCTGAGGGGATTGGGCCCCTTGTTTGACTTGGTTGGGCACAACTTAGGCAAGCATAGTGAGAGCATCGCGGAGTGCACCATTGGTAGGTTGCTCTTCGGGAGTTTGGGCCCTTCTTTCTTGAGTGTTTGAAATGATATAGCATAGCAAAGAATAATCATTAAGGTGGAAAAACTCACTCCAACTCTATAGCATGACTTAGAACATGAAGAAAGGAAACATTAACCTCCTATTCATAGTCATGGTGGCTTCATAACTTTAAGTAGGACTCTAATCTCTGCGATGTGTTGGACTCTAAGGATGCCTCAACCTAGTGCCCTAATAACAAATTTTTCACGACCTAAGCATAGGGCCTAGACTGGCATCTCCATTACCCGAAGGAACCCCAAACAAGCCTCTTAACTTATCATTACATATCATTGGTATGGAAGCATATAAGACATTAAAGAGTAAGAATAGGGGCTAAGGGAAAATCTTGTGTAACATCATAATAAAGAGACAAAGAATCAAAGCTTATATTATAGATACATAACATATCCAACAAACACCTCTAATATATAGATAAGAGTGAGGCCTAGACAAAGCAACCAGGCTCACCCTCATAATCAAATAGAACATAAAGTAGAGTGTATCAATACATAATAAGGGAAACATAGACTAAGGTCCTCGAAGTGGAGGACTCACCAACTAGCTTGAGTAGCGCAAAACTAGCCACATAGAGGAGGATGGTCAACTTGGGCTCCGATTCCTACATGATGATATCACGTAGGCAAGAGTATACATTAGTACGTCTGAATAACTAAGTATGTAGGATGCAATGCAACAAGAGATAGGCATCATAATTAAAATGCATAACAATATGCAATAGGCATAATATAACAATATGGCATGTACGATCAATGCTCAAGTAAAATATGCTTAAGTAACTCATGCTCATATAGTATATCATATGTGTAGAAAATACCAAGCTATTTTTTCAAAGTACAAACCCCTTGGTAGGTTAATGATGATGTCCCCCCATCACTTAGGTGATAAAGTGCAAATACTTCACTAGGTTGGTGATGATACTGCCCTATCACCTAGGTGGAGAAGTACAAACCCTTCACTAGTTTGATGAGTACAAACCCCAATCTTGGTTAGGGATGATGCCGTCCCATCACTAGGTCCAGAAGTACAAACCCTTCACTAGCTTGATAAATACAAACCCCTATCTAGGTTATCCAAATTCTTAGTCCCCTAAGATTAGGCATGGTGTAATGCAACACTTTGTATAGGATTTATCATATATGTAGTCTCATTTCATTATCATAATATCAATGATATCATATCTCATGCTTTGGACCTTCAATTCCTAAAAAAACCATAATTGGACATTTTATCAAACACTTGAAGGGTGTGAAATGGTGGTATAAAACCATGCAATTTAAAGATGAAATCATGAAACAAAATCCATTGTAAAACCATCAGTCAACACCTTGCAACACCCTCAAGCAATATAAATCAAACCCCCTCATCAAATCTTGTAATAGATCCAAGATTTATAACTCAAAACATAGCAAAACAGTCACAACTTTATATAGCTTTAACATAGTTCATAGACATACTCATACTCCCATTTGTAAAATCAACTTTAACTCATGAAAATTGAGCAAAAATGAGTTTAGGACACCATGGGTGGAAGGACCCAATGGCTTACACCTACATAACTTAGCTTTGTAGAAGCTCTTGATGATAATTGAAAATGAAGGCTTGAAGTTTGAAGGAAATCCATAGTTCCGGATGAGGGTTTTGAGACTTGAATTTTGGAGTGAAAATATAGCTAATTGCTTTGATGAGTATTGGAAAATGATAGTATGATATGAGAGTGAAATATGGCTAAGTATAGGTAAAAATATGTTTGGGAACACTTAGGCCCAAGGCTTAAAGTCTTGGACCGAATTAAAAAGAAACTCATTTTTGTTCACAACGCGGATTTGACACTAGAAATTGCATTCTTGAAATTTAATAATTGCTAAAGCTTCGCTCTTTAATTTGGGTTTGACCCTCCTCTCCATAATTTGGACACCCTGCACTAGAATACGAAGTTGTATTTTCGAAATAACAAGCAAATTTTGAGATATATGGAATTTAAAATTTCAGGCATTTCGAGACACATTTTTAGGCACTTTTTGGAGTAGTTTGACAGCCCAAGGTGGATTCGTGCTTAAGTGCCCAGGTATATTTTTTTACCTAGATATATTCTATTTTTTTATTTAGTCCATTGGGGACAATGCACATCTTTGTCGATGGGGTGTGGGTAGTTATGGGCCTTAGTGAAATCTGAGTAGCATATGGTCCATAAATACCCCAATTTTTTATCTTGAGGATTTCTTTCCTGTGTTTTTCTTCCTTATGGATATTTAATTGTTGCTGAATCGACACATTTACGATGTTTAGATAATATTTGCAGCATATAGTACTAATACTTATGGCATATAGCATGTTTTTTATATTTTGTTTTAAAAAATGCTACCCACCAAAAATATTTCGATTGGTAGTTGATCACGCCCAAGTTACACCTCTCTTTTGAAGGATAAAGTAGCCATTCTCAAATATAAAACCTAACCAATGTTAGGATCGAATCTCACAGAGAATACGGAGACTTTCAAATTGATTCACTAATAAACAATTCAAGTATTTAACTAACTCAATTCCCCAAAAGGGGGGTTGGAATGATTGATAAGAAATCAAACTAAACTAACTAAAACAAGAGACGATTAATAATGGAGAGCAACTTGGGAATTGTGTTCCCCATGATTCACTAGCTCAATGTCCCTGGATAACCAATTCTCGACTAGAGTATAGCATATAGGATAGTAAATTAAGTTCATCAAGCCCTTTGGTCAAAGGTGAGAGACGAATTTTACTATATGACTTGGCCCATCTCCTTAGTGTGAAATACTAACTATTACCTATAGTACTAGTCAACCTTCCCTTTCTCTAGTTTGATTGATTAGGAGATAATATATCATCAAATCCTATTAACCAATCTTTTTTCATATTCATTACCACCTAGATGAAGAAGGTAACACTAGGCAAGTTCTAAGGTTGGCTATCATTAGAAAACATGCAAAACAAATAGAATTGATTAATGCATGTAAATACCCATTCCAAAAATTGCAAATTATCCAGGTTTATTTTGGTTAGATCTTCATGGTTCACATAACCCCACGTTGTGGATTTAGCTACTCATGCTATGGGTAGATCAAAAAATTATGAAGTGATAAAACATAATTAATCACTCACCCAATTGGATTGAAGATGATTCAAACCCAAATTGTATTGAGAATCAAAAGATTGAAAGATACAATGAATCCACACATGTATTCTCCTTTCCTATATTTTGTCGTCAAGTGTAAAACTCTAAGCATACTCTCTAATGACATCCTCTCTACTGTACTCTATGGAAAATGACCTAAAAATTACTATATATAGTATTTACAAACAAGTTCTAAGAAGTTAGAACAACTGGTCGGTAACTTTATACTATAGGCCTTTATGACTCGTAAAATGACTTATGAGTCATAATTGAGATCTGATGTTCAATTCTTGAGATCTTAGACTTCACTGCCATGGATCAACTTTATGAGTCATAGAGTAATTTACGACTCGTATTGTGCTCTCGTAAACTTCATCTGCATCAACTAGTCCTTCATTGGATCTCACTGGAATTCTTCGTGAAACCATTCTATATGACTTGTAGAGTGATCTACAAGTCATAAAGAGTCTTGTAAACCCTTAAAAATCAGAAAAATCTGTAACTATCCCCAAAAATCATGCAAACCTACTTTTCTTACAAACTAAGCACCAAAACCACATAAGAACCATAAATTTCACATTGAAAACACACAAAATTCTAAGTTTTAAGCATCAAATGTGATGTATTTTTATAGCACATCAGTAGTTAGATGGCAACCATACATGTTTAGGTGTTTGGCAATATCTCTTCTAATAAAGTGAGGGTAATTTGAGATACAAAGCATGATCTGTGAGTTTCTTGTCAATAATATATGTAATGCCATGTGAGTGTGAGCTTATTTTGCTAGATTCGTGCATTTGGTGCTAATTTAGAAATTGCCCTATTACTCTGAGTTAGATTTTAGATTAAATGGATTAGGAAAGGATCATAAGTCTTTGTTCTTTAATTAGTCCACTTTAGCCTAAAATGACCAACCAAATGATATTTTATCTGTTGTTCCAAATATTTGAGCCTTACATGTACCAATTCTTTCAAAACACCTTATTAGACTAGCCTTACCTAGTGAGAAATATTGGAATTAGCCCTGGTCTTTGCTTAAGCATTGTGAACCTTGACTGAGGCAAAAATCCTAAGTTGAGGGTGGCTACCCAAAGTGGCCTTGGTTCGAAGGAAAGATATTGTGTACTTCAATATAGGCCATAAGTTTATGTTGAGGGTGGTCAGTGTAAGGCCAAAGCACAAAAATAAGGTGGTAAGTTGGGAATGAGGAGAAAAAGAAGAAAACTCATGTATCGGATATAAGAAAAAGAAAAAAAATGTCTTAGATATGAGCTAAAAAGCAAAGTGAAGTGTAAAAATAAGGCAAAAGCTAAAAAATGAAAAGAAAATACCCGAAAAAGCTTTAATGGGGAAAAAGGAAGAATAAGGTGAAAAGAATAGAGTTGGTAAGGTGAAAGTAATGAAAAATGCAGTTTCAAGGAGGGCTTTTAGTCAGTATTTTCCAAAATGCCATACATAAGCCCCCTGAGCCTATATTACATGCCTAGAAAGTCCTAAAGTGATCTCAGTCTTGTTAGTTGAAGGTTTGAGTCATGAGTATAGGGGCAAGCCTATGGTATTAGTCATCATTCATGAATATCTTTTGTGAGAGTGAGTGTTTTTACACAGCCCCAAAGCTAAATATGAAATCATCATTAAGTGTCAAATATGGGACTTCTCTCTATAAGGGCACTTACATTGCATTGTTAGCAGTTGACTTGGTCAGTTATTATGGATCATTGTTATTCCCATGCTATTCATAGGTATGTTGTGACGTGCACCAGTTTGCATTAGTATGCTAATTAGCTATCTAATCTCATTTTTTAAAGATGGTGTGGGTATGTGAGTTTGAATTGTATGTGATGTATGTCGTTGAGTTGAGGTCTGTTTGTTACTGTAATGTCTATATAGATTGAGTCATCTCTTGAGTACAAGACATAAATTTTAAGTTGAGGGTGTTGATGTGCTCTCAAAATATAGCACTTTTGATGCCTAAAACTTAGGATTTTCTATGTTCCCAATGCGACATTTATGGTTTTTATGTATTTTTGTGTTTAGTTTTACAGAAAAGCAGGTGGCATGACTTTGGAGAGAAATTCTAGAGTTTTTTAGTTTTTGGCAATTTACGAGACCCTCTATGAGTCATAAAGCATTCTTCGGGTCGTAAAGAAAGTTTTGTGACAAATTCAACTGAAGGATGATATCTAAGGATTAGCTATATTAGATCTCTATACAAGTCATAGAGCATTCTACAAGTCGTATGCATAGGTTTTGTGAAGATTTCCATAGAGGGATAATTTGAAATAGTTAAAGCCTACGAGTCTAAAGCACAAGTCATAAATCTGTTTATGAGTTGTAAAGATGGTTTATAGAAGTGAAGTCCAAGATCTAATGAGCCTATTATGAGACCTTGATTATGACTCGTAAAAGCCTCTATGAGTCGTAAATAGGTTTCGTGGAGTCCGCCAACCAGTTTTTCAATTTTATTAAGGACTTAATTATAATTACTATAAATAGTATTCTAGGTCATTTTTCAGAGGGAGCCATCAGTTTCATTGTAATTAGGGTTAGAATACAATACTTAGAGAGAAAATTGAGGGAATACACTGGTGAATTAATTTGATCTTCAAATCTTGTGATTCACAATCAATTTTAGATTTTGCTTGATTCTAAATTCAATTGGGTTTGTGTTTAATTATGTCTTCTCACTTCATAATTTCTTCGTCTACCTATATCATGAGTAGCTAAATCCACAACTTGGGGTTATAGGAACCATAAAGATCTAGTCAAATAAGCTCGGGTAATTTACAATTCTTGGAATGGGTATTCGCATTCATTAGTCAATTCTCTTCGTTTTTCATGTTTTCTACTGGTGGCCAACATTAGATCTTACCTAATGTTACTTTCCGGATCAAGGTGGTAATGAATAGAAAAAGAGATTGATTAACAATATTGGATGATGTGTTCTCATCTAATCAACCTAACTAGGCCAAGGGAAGGTTGACCTGGACAATAGGTAATGGTTAGTATTACACACTATGGAGTTGGGCCAAGTCACATAGTGAAATTCTCCTATCACCTTTGACCAAAGGGCTTGGTGAACTTATATTACACTCATGCATGCAATACCCAAGCTTCTCTCTATTATTGATTCTCTTCCATTATAGTTAGTGTAGTTTGTTTTCTTATTGATTACTTCAAACCCCACCCCCTTTAAAGGAATTGAGTTTTTAATTACTTGAATTGCTTATTGGTGAATTTGTTATGAGTTTACGTACTCCTGTATGTTCGACCCTAACCTTGGTTAGGTTTTATATTTGACAACGACCGCTTTATCCTCTAGAAATGAGGTGTGACTTGGGAATGATCAATCATAAATAGCAATCTCAAGAGTAGCTCAAAACATAAGGAACCACCAAGTGAGAATTATCCTTTCATCTTGGAGAGTATCATAAACATCATTTAGGGCATTATCGACATGCTTATATCTTTGACAAATCATCAACTTAAAATGTTTCTTCATGCCCTACTTATAATCATATAACATGCAAGGATTGACTTCAAACTTAGTGGGCCAAATCATTAGTTGGGAAAACTCATAAGTCATATGAAGCATACATGGTCACGAGAATAATATGTCTATTTAAAACATGCATTAATAGCCCACTAATTTTCATTCAAGATGAAAATTATTGGAGTCATTATCATCAACTCAAACACATTAAAATACTTAATAAACATCACATGGTAGCATTAAGGGCATAATATAACATAAGACATCACGAAATCATCATTTGCATGTATCATAGAATTCAAGGAACTTAAAGAAAGGGTAAAGTCTTTTAATGCAGGACTTTATGAGTGAAAGGAGACACACAAATCAACTCACATACCTTGGGTGTAGCCTAAGAAGAAGGAACTTGTCGTTATGGAGAGGATCCTTGAAATCCTAAGCCTTCTTGCTTTGTTCTTCTAGAGGACATTTGCCTTAGGGAATTCATGAAAGTGGAAGAATGAAAAAGGAATGGGAATCTAGGGCTTTATGTTCTGCTTAGGGGCCTGAAGGGTCATAAAAATGACATAGTTTAGGCTTAAGATTGGTAAAAAGGACAAAAATTCCCTTAATTAAAACTACCAAACAAGAACCATTAGACCCCGATCATGGCTTTTGGATTGAACCAGAAGTCGTGGTTCTCATTGTCCTATTCTCATTTTCTAAAATTTAAAGATTGGTTACCAGTGACCTAACCAGCAAATGCCTATACACAAGTGGTACATCAATTCATGAGTCATGGATGGCCTCATGGAGTCCTTCCACACTTGGTAAAATTTCCACTTCTCTTGGGTCCATTTATGAAGCCAAACTATGGGTCATATATAGGACCAAGGATTGTCCTATTAATCATTGTCCATTTTCAAGAACTCTAAACATCTTTCATGTCTACAATTCATTCCCACAATTCCTTGTGTGATCTGTATTTCTTATGACAAGCCATAGATGGTCCTAGGTACTTTGATACTTGATAAAATCCCCAATCCCTAAAGTCTTCGTCCATGATCCTGGTCTATGGATTGTTGTCTGAAACAGGGGTCATGAACTGGGTTCGTGAAATGAGTCTTTGACTTTTTAGTCCTAACTTTTTTGCACTTCTAGGCTACTAACTTTGTGGTCCATACAATATCTCCTCCTTGGAAATATTCATCCCTAAATGTACTTAAATGTAGATTCAAAGGAGTTAAAAATTAGTTAACAACCCATCATACCAGAAAAATGTAATCTAAAACTCTTTTCATGAAATTTTCAAAATTTACACTTAAGATATGTCTTAAAATAGTCTATAATCATAAAAATGAGTGTACACACCCCCAACCTAATTCTTGAGGTATCACAATAGATAACAAACTTTCTTTCCTGCAAGGTCAAGATTAAAGCTGAAGTTAATCGATCCGTTAAGGTTTCGAAACTCTTTTCACATGCATTTGTCCACACAAACATTGCCTTCTTTTGAGTCAACTTGGTTAGTGGGGGATGAAATGGAGGAGAAGCCATCCACAAACCTCTTATAGTACCTGGCTAGGACTAAGAAACTCCTAATGTTTGCAGGAGTCAATAGCCTTAGGTAATTCCTTATCGCTTCTACCTTCTTAGGGTCAACATGATTCCATCACTTGACACCACATGCCCAAGGAAAGCAACCTCACTTATCCAAAATTCACACTTGTCCAACTTTTCAAAAAAACTTTGCTCCCTAAAATTTTGTAATGCCACTCTAAAGTGCTCCATATGTTCTTGCTAAATCTGAGAGTATATTAGGATATCATCAATAAGTACCACTACAAACATATCAAGGTAGGGCTTGACACTCTATTCATAAGGTCCATGAATATTCCCGGTGCATTAACGTGACCAAAAGATATTACCACAAATTCAAAGTAACCATACCTAGTCCTAAAAGTTTTCTTAGGAATGTCATTCTCTTTCATGACCAAAACCTAGGGCCTAGACGTGATACGGTGCATGGGGAACCCAACGAGACACCAAGCAAGCCTCTTAACATATCATTACACATTCTTGGTAGTGGAAGGAAGAAAACAACATTCAGAGATAGTAAATAGGGATACTCATGCCTAAAGGACAACTTTCATATCATATACAACAAGAGTTAAGGGAGAGTCAAAGCTCATAGTATAATACATAACATGTCCAACAACACCCCTACTACATAGATAAGAGTGGGGGCCAAGACAAGCAGTTGGGCTGACCCTCATAGTCAATATATACACAAAACAAAGATAGTCTTAGTATATATTATGACATCATAAATATAATCCCTGGAATGAAGGACTCACCAAGAAGCTTGGGAGAAATCGTACTAGCCACGTGGAGGAGGATGCTCAAGTGGGGCTCCGTTACCTACATGGTGACATTATGTAGGCATACCGTATGCCTTAGTACGTTTGAATGTACTAAGTATATAGGATGCAATGCAACAAGAGATAACACCATAAATAAAATGCATAACATATGCAATGAATAAACTTATAACAATATGGCATGTACGAGTGATGCTTGAAGTAAACTCATACTTATATATAAAATATTACATGTGTAAGAAGTAACCATTATAGTGATATCCAACGCCTACCACCTCCTTGGAGAGGTGATTGAGAATACAAACCCCACAATTAGTTGATGAGGTACAACCCCCCTAACATAATTGATGAGGTAAAAACCCTCCAACATGGTTATTAAGGTAAAAACCCCTCGACATGGACGCACAGGCCTACCACCTCTTAAGCAAGGCGATCAAGGTACAAACCCCTCAACATAGTTACTCGGGCCTACAACCTCCCGAGTAAGGCTTGGTCAATTCCAAATGCTATATATATATATATATACATTCCTTTCATCATAGTAAGGTCATTCAACTCATAAGACATGCGTTAGACCTTCAATTCCTCACGAAATCATAATCGGACATTTTGTCAAACACTTGGCGGGTGTGTAGTGCTAGTGTAAAACCATGCAATTCAAGAGCGGAATCATGCTAGAAAATTCTGTGTAAAACCATCAATAGATACTTAGTAACACCCTTAAACAATATATATCAAAATCGCTCATCAATCTCACAATAGATCTTAGATTCATAGCTCAAAACATGCTAAATTGATCACTATTTCATAAATCCTAACATAGTGTGCAATGAAATTCATAATAAGTAAGTCCCATGAGTAAATCAACTTTAAATAATGCAAATTTAGGTAAAAGAAAGCTTGGGCATCATGGGTGAAAGGAACCCATGAAAGAAAACCACATACCTTAGCTTTAGAGAATAACTTGATGAAGATTGGAGATGGAGACTTGAAGCTTGAGTGAAATCCTTAAGATCCCGGTGAGTTCTGGGACTTGAATTTAGAGTGAAATATTTGTCTAAGTGTTTGAATGAGTATTAGGGAATGTCTTGTATCATGTAAGGAAGAAATATGGCTAAATATAGGTATTTTCATGCGTGGAAATACTTAGGCCCAAGACCCAAAAGTCTTGGACTGAACAAGAAAAACAACACACAAAATGAACTGAGGTTCGCCCTTAGCACATCGCGGCTTGGGTGCGAAAGCCTCATTGAAAAGTGAATTTTGTGAAAACAAAATTACGAATCGTTTCCTCTAAAATTTGGGTAAGACCTATTTCCTACTCAATCTAACCCCTGAACAAGAATGAGAAATTGGATTTGTGATATCACACACGGATTTTAAGGCATACGAAAATTACGATTTTGGGCACTTTTGAGGCACATTTTCGGGCACTTTTTGGGGTCGTTTCAATATCTACCCCTTGGGAAAATTCTTCTCTGAATGTCAAAGAAATGTAATTAAGATACATAAACATGATAATTTCATCCCACATAAGTATGCAACAAAGCACTTAAACATCATTTCAAAAATCTCAACATAAGTGTAAAATCATCATGAACTTGTCAATTAAAACATAAATGTATACAATGACATGAGGGCAGAACTTAAGACTTGAGATCATATAGAGGACTTAGATTAACACCATAGGCTTGATTAGGGTGTAAACGGTAAGGATATCACTTTTGCACGTCCACTTCGGCCTCCAAAGTAGCACTTTCAACTTGTTGATTCCTCCAAAGCACCTTAATGGAAGCCACATCCTTGTTCCTCAACCTCTTCACTTATCTATCCAAAATCTGAACTGGAACCTCTTCATAGCTCAAATTTTCTTCAACAACACCCATAACATCAAGAGGCACAATTACATTAGTGTCTCCTACACATTTCCTCAACATGGATATATGAAAGACCGGATGAACCAAATCCATCTCACTACAATTCCATCTCATAAGATACCATGATAATTATTCTTATTAGCCTATAAGGACCCACATATCTTGGACTCAACTTTCCCTTCTTACCAAAATGAATCACACCCTTCATGGGTGATATCTTCAAATAAACCCAATCACTAACTTTGAATTCAAGATCCCTTCTCTTCACATCGGCATAGGACCTTTGACGACTTTAGGCCATCTTCAACCTTTCTCTAATCATACTAACCTTCTCAAGAGACTCCATAACCAGATCTGGTCCCAACAAAGACACCTATCCTACCTCAAGCCACCCAACCGGTGATCTATAACATCTACCATAGAGAGCTTCAAAAGGAGCCACACTGATGCTTGAATGATAGCTATTGTTATAGGAAAATTCAATCAATGGAAGATGATCATCCCAACTACCCTTAAGATCCAATACACAAGCCCTAAGCATATCCTTGAGTATTTGGATAGTTCTTTCGACTCGGCTATCTATTTAAGGATGAAAGGCAATATTAAGTTTAACTCTTGTACCAAGACCCCTTTGGAAGGACCTCCAAAAGTGTGAAGTAAATTGAGCACCACGATTTGATATGATGGACAAAGGGACCCCATACAATCTTACCAAGTCATGAATATACAACTAGCATAAACTTCAGCCCCATATGTGGTCTTAACTGGTAGAAAATGAGCCGATTTTGTCATCCTATCAACCACAACCCAAATGGAATCAAACCTCTTTCCCATCTTGGGCAACCCAACCATAAAATCTATATTGATCTCCTTCCACTTTCAAGTAGGAATCGTTATGTCTTAGGTTAGGCCACCCGGCTTTTGATGTTTCGCTTTTACTTGTTGAAAACTATGACAACCTGAAATAAATTTGGCAATATCCCTGTTCATGCCTACCCACCGATACACACCTATCAAGTCCCTATGTATTTTGGTAGAATCGGGGTGAATAGAATAGGAAGACTTATGAGCCTCATCAAGAATCTTTTCTGTCAAGCCATCAACACAAGGTACACACAACCTACCTTGGTACCTAAAGGCACCATCTTCCCCTTGGGAGAAAACCTCTACCTTGCCCTCTTTCACCAAGTCCTTTAATTTTAACAAGGAGGACCAAGATCTTGCTTTGCTATCACCTCATCAACCAAGGAAGACTTAGAACCATCATCATCAACAATAATACCATTATCAACATCTTCTAACCTAACCTCAATCTATCCAACCGATGGACCTTCCTAGCTACCTCTTTATCGCCACCATCAATATGAACTAGGCTACCCATAAAACTATACTCAAAGCATCTACCATAACATTACCCTTACTGGGATGATAATGCACATTCATATCATAGTCTTTAAGACGTTCTAACCACCTTCTTTCCCTCAAGTTGAGATCTTCTTGAGTGAAGACATATTAGAGTCTCTTATGATCGGTGAATGCATCAACATGCATCCTATAGAAATAAAGTCGCCAAATTTTCAAAGAAAATACCATGGCGGCCAGTTCAAGATCATGAGTAGGATAGTTGTTTTCATGCACTTTGAGTTTCCTAGAAGCATAGGCTATCACCTTACCATTTTGCATTAGCACACAACCCAAACCAACTCTAGAGGCATTATAATACACAACAAACACCTCTAGCCTTTCGGTAGTGATATATAGGAGTGGACACAAGCTTATCTTTCAATGTTTGGAAGCTCTTTTCACACTCCTCGGTCCACACAAATTTGGATTTATTTTGAGTAAACTTGGTCATAGGAGAAGCAATAGAACAGAACCTATTCACAAATCTTCGGTAGTTACCTACTAAAATTAAGAAACTTCTAATGTCCGTCGGGGTCAATGGTCTAGGCCTATTTCTAATCACATCCATCTTTTTAGGATCCACCATAATACCATCCCCCCCGACACCACATTTCCTAGGAAAGCAACCTCCTTCAACCAAAATTCACACTTTTTATATTTTGCATACAACTTCTCCTCCCTCAATCTTTTCAACACTACCCTCAAATGAGCCACATGCTTCTCCTTACTATGAGAATATATCAAAATATCATCAATAAAGACCACAACAAATGAATTAAGGTAGTGTTTGAAGACCTAATTTATAAGATCCATAAAGATAGAAGGTGCATTAGTCAACCCAAAGGACATCACAACAAACTCACAATGTCCATACCTAGTCCAGAAGGTTGTCTTGGGAATATCATACTCCCTCACATTCACTTGATGATACCCGGACTAAAGATCAATCTTAGAGAAGTGGATAGCCCTTTGCTATTGGTCAAATGAATCATCAATTCTTAGAAGAGGATACTTATTATTGAATGATCCTATTAAGTTGCTGGTAATCAATACACATTCTAAGAGACCCATCTTTCTTCTTCACAAACAACACTGATGCACCCCAAGGTAAATGGCTAGGCCTAATAAAACCCTTCTCCAACAAATCCTTCACTTGTTCCTTCAACTCTTTTAACTTTGTCGGGACCATACAGTAAGGGGGAATATAAATGGGTTGAGTATCGGGGAGGAGGTCTATGCCAAAATATATTTCCTTTTTGGGAGGAACACCAGGAAGGTCAATTGGAAAGACATCAAGGAACTCATTTACAATCAAAATGAACTCTATGGGGAGGACTTTGGACTCCACATCCCTAGCCCTCACAAGATAATAAAGACACCCCTTAGAGATCAACTTATGGGCTTTAATGCAAGAGATGAACCTACCTTTGACCACTACATCATGACTCTCCCACTTAAGGACAGGTTCATTTGGGAATTTAAACTTGATCCTATGGGTTGCACAATCAATAGAGGCATAGTATATAACAACCAATCCATCCTAAGAATGACATCAAAATCAACCATGTACAACTCAACAATATCACAAGGCAATATTTTTATACAAAATGCAAATGGGATAATTTCTATTGACTTTTTTAGCAATAATCGATGCATCAGTAGGAATAGATACCTCATGTGACACACAACAAATCGAGCTCAACATGAAACTTTTTGGTAACAAATGGGGTGACAAAAGAAAGAGTGGCACCCAGGAAAATCAAAGCATACACATCAAAATCAAATACTTTTAACATACTGATAATGACATTAGATACCTTATCAACCCCTTGACTTCCATGCAAAGCATAAAATCGATTGTGCATTGGGGCACCATCTTGTCAGCCACCTCTCCCTAAAGGAAACATATTAGCACCTCGTGGGCGAACCTCCTTATCCTTGTTATGATTTCAAGGGAAATCCATCACCTTATGCATAACTTATCCACAACCATAACAATCATTAGAATCCCTCAAGCAAGGGCCACAATGGCCCCTACCAAATTTTGGACACACACTATTGGGAACCATAACCCCAACACCTTGAACCCTTGGAATATCATTGGCAACCCTCTTATTAGATGCATGAGAAGGCCTTTCGCCTTGATAGAACTAGCTACCCTTTTGACTATGGAATTTTGCCTCAAAATGACCTCTCTGGGCCTCGTGACCACTTCTCTTCCTCATCTTCTCCTCTTCCATTAATTTGGCATAGGTCATCAATCGGGAAAAATCCATATCACTAATCAGCATAGCGGACGGGCATTACTCACTCACTAAGTCAAACACACCCATCCCAAACTTGTTCATTCTACACCTTGAGTCGGCAACCAAGTGTGGAGCATACTTTGAGAGTTGGTTGAACTTGAGGGTGTACTCCTTCACACTCATAGATCCTTGATTTAAATTCATAAATTCCACCATTTTGTCCTCCCTAAGTTCAAGAGGGAGAACTGATTAAGAAAGGTTGCCTTGAACTCCTTCCGTAGAACCATATTGTTGACCCCCTTCTCCTCCTTCCATTAATTGTACCATATTTGTGCTACCCCTTTGAGTTGGTAGGCCGCCAACTCCACCTTATCTTTTCAACCTCACACCCATGATAGCCAATATCTTATAGACCTCATTAATGAACTCTCAAGGATCTTCATCTATCTTAGACCCATAGAATTCCATGGGATTCATCCTCATAAATTCTCTCGCCCGAGATGCCGGTATAGGAGCATGAGGGGCTTGGGTCGCTTGGTTGTCTTGGTTAACCACAACTTGTGTAAGCAAGGTAAAAGCGTCCCGCCTCTATGAGGCAGTTGCTCCTCGGGTGTGCGAGCTCTTCTTCCTATTGTGTTAGGCATGATCTAGCATAGCAAGGAACAATCGTTAGGGGGAAACACCTTACTATAACTCTATAGTACGACTTAGAATATTAAGAAGGGATGCATTTACTAAAACTTCTCACAGCCATTTACTAATAGTTATACTGCACAATATAATAATAAATAAGACTCTAATCAACACAGTATGTTGGATGCTGAGGACTACTAATAACATAGTGCTCTGATACCAAGTTTGTCATGACCCAAGCCTAGGGCCTAGACCTGACATGGCGTATGGGGAGCTGAAAGGGACCCTAATCAAGCCTTTTAACATATCATTACATATCCTTGGCCACTAAAGCAAGAAAACAACAACAAGAGATAGTAAATAAGGATACTCGGGGCTAAGAGACAACTTTCATATCATTAACAACAAGAGTCAAGAGAGTCAAAGCTCACAACATAATACATAACATGTCTAACAATACCTCTACTACATAAATAAGAGCCGAGGCCAAGATGAGTAATCGCGCTCACCCTCATGATTAATAGATATATAAAAGAAAGATAGTCTTAGAATATAGCATGAGATCATACACATCACCCAGAATAGAGGACTCACCAAGAAGCTTAGGAGAAATCGTACTAGCCATATAGAGGAGGATGCTCAATTGGGGCTCCAGTTCTTATATAATGTCATCATGTAGGCATAGAATATGCGTTAGTACGTGTGAATGCACTAAGTATGTAGGATGCGATGCAATAAGAGATAACACCATAAACAAAATGAATAACATAGGAAATGAATAAGCCTAAAGCACTATGGCATGTATGAGTGATGACTGAAGTAAGATCATGCTTATATATAACATATTACATGTGTAAGCAGTGAACATTATAGTGATATCTAAGGCCTACCACCTCCTTGGAGAGGGGATTGAGGTACAAACCCCTCAATTAGTTGATGAGGTACAAATCCCCCAATATCGTTGATGAGATACAAACCCGCCAACATGGTTATCAAGGTACAAACCCCTCGATATCGTTTCACGGCCCTGCCACCTCCTAAGGAAGGCGATCGATGTACAACCCCTCAACATAGTTACTTGGACCTACAACCTCCTGAGTAAGGCTTGGTCAATTCATAATACTATATAGATATTAATATATACATATATTTCTTTCATCATCATAAACTCATTCAACTCATAATATATGTATTGGACCTTCAATTGCTCAAGAAATCATAACTGAACATTTTGTCAGGCACTCGGTGGGTGTGTAATGCTGGTGTAAAACCATGTAATTTAAGAGTGGAATCATCCTAGAAAATTCAGTGTAAAACCAACAATAGATACTTGGTAACACCCTCAAATAATGTACACTAGAACCCCTTATCAATCTCCCAATAGATCTTAGATTCATAACTCAAAACATGCTAAAACAATCATCATTTCATGAAATAAAACATAGTGTGCAGTGAAATTCACAATGGAAATTTAGCTAAAAGGAAGCTTGGGCATCATGGGTGAAAGGAACCCATGAAAGAAACTTACATAACTTAGCTTTGGAGAATAACTTGATAAATATTGGAGATGGAAACTTGAAGCTTGAGTGAAATCCTTAAGAGCCGGGTGAGTTTTGGGACTTGAATTTAGGGTGAAATATTTATCTTAAGTATTTGAATGAGTATTGGGGATGTGTTGTGTGATATGAGGGTAGAATATGATTAAGTATAGGTACTTTTATGCATGGGAACACTTAGGCCCAAGATTCAAAAGTCTTGGACCAAAAAAGAAAAATAACACATAAAATGAACTGAGGCGCACCCTTGGCACCTCACACCTTGGGCATGAAAACCTCACTGGAATGTAAATTTTAGGATTATGAAATTGCAATTCATTTGCTCTTGAATTGGGGTTAGACCCATATCCCACTGAATTTGATCTCTTGAACAAGAATATGAAATCAGATTTTTTATATCACGCATGGATTTTGACATATATGGAAATTATGATTGCGGGCACTTCCAAGAAACATTTTTAGGAACTTTTTGGGGTCATTTTACTCTCTCTCACCCTTAGTTGATGATATCTGGACCTCAAAATCAATCTTGGATAAATGTGTAGCCCATTGCAATTGGTCAAATAAGTTATCTATCTTTAGAATGGATATTTATTCTTAATAATATCCTTGTTGAGTTGCCAATACATATACCGACCCATCCTTCTTTCTCACAAACAAGAGTCGAGCACCCCATCGAGACCTGCTATGTAACGACCCTCAGTTTTGAAGCCTAGGAGTTTAGAAAAAGTGGGTTGAAAAGTGGCCAAGGCAAGTTCACAAGGTCAAGTCTATGACCTATAAATAGAACCATGAGCCATAGGTTTGGCCCACAAACATGAACATCTGGAAAGGGAAAAGATTTCCAAGTGTGGTGTAACCTATGAAGCCATCAACGACTTGTAGGCTAGTCTATGGCTTGTAGTAAGGGTAGTAAGTAAGTGTACTAGGCATGAAAAAATCAAAGTTTTTGGAAGGCAGACCACAATTAACAGAACTGTTTGTAGACCAAATGGCCCATTAAAAGCCTTCGTAGAAAGAAGTCCAAAGAAGTGAAATTTGACTAAGTGTGGAAGGACTATACGAGTCCAACCATGGCTTGTAAATGAAATAATGGCCCATAAGTAGGTGTTTTATGGTTCAGGTTTGGCCAATATTTTTTGAAGATTAGAAAAGGAGAATAGGATGACTAGGACTATAGTTTGTGGTTCAAACCATAGCCCATAATCAATCTTTCATAAATTCCTTTCAATAATTTTAATAAAGGGCAATTTTGTCCTTTCTACCAAATCTAATCCTAAATCCTATCATTTGTGACTCTAAGGGCCCTAAATCTGATCTTAAATCCCTAAGAACCTTTTTCTTCCTTTCATTCTTCCATTCTCAATAAAGGTATATGAGTTTGATTTTTGGATCTCCTTTAACCCACAAAGTCCTACATAATGTCTTTTTACGTTATTAAGTGATCTCAATGATATCTTATGATGTTTTAATAAGTATTTAGATGTATTTAAGTTGATGATCATGACCCAAAAATTGGATAATTCTAAAGATAAAGTGTGGGCTATTTTACATCTTTTGAATAAGCATTATTCGCATGATTTATGATGTTTCAACCTAAGATGTTTGCCCACTAAGTTTCAAATTAAGTTTTACATGCTTCATGATGATGATTAAGGAACTTAAGAAAAGTTTTAAAATTATGATTCGTCAAAGATATAAGCACGTTGACAATTGCCCTAAAAGATGTTTAAGAAGGTCCCCAAGATGAAAGTACAATTCTCACTTGGAGGTTCCTTAAGTTCAAGCTATTCCTAAGATTACTATCTATGATTCTAAGTGTCACAATTTAACTAAGCATACTTTTTAATATTTTTGTGGGTTGTCTTAGCACCGAATGAGGCATTATGGAGGGGTTTGGTAAGGGAACCCTAGAAGAAACCCTTTGCCCCATTAAGTTAGTACCATTATAGGAGCCCTTGTAAGCTAGCCTAACAGATCCATATAGTCCATTTATGTTATCTAAAGATGCATGTGAAGTGATGGAGTTCCACCCAGTAAGTAGTGTACCTGTGCCAACATAGGAGGTTATGTTAGATTCCATGTAGTAGGTCGATTAAGATCCATTTCCATAAGCCTTATGATTCAATGTGTTAGTTCCATCACATGTGTTCCATTTATGCATGAATCTCATTCATATTGAGCGTTATTCCTTCTGTATGCTTAATCTTATGTTTATGTATCTTTTTCATTCTATATATATAGATATGTTTGTTTGTGCTTTCATTATGAATGACGACATTAGAATTTCATGCTTACATTGCATCTCTAAAACTTAGTGTATTCCAAAAGCACGAACATATATTCTGCCTCCATGATTTAACCATGTAGGGACTGGTATTCCTCCACCACCTTGTGGCTAATTTTCTAGTGTTCAGACTAATACTTTTGTGGTAAGCCCTTAGTTTTGGTCTCCGCCATTTTTTATTCTTGTTATGTATTTTAGAAATTGATATATATGTTGGCCTTTAGAGGCTATTAGTTTCTATATTGTTAAATGTTGGAGTCTTCTCTGTTTGATAGAAACCAATAGATACCAATTTCATTCGTCCTATGGTTTAAATGGTATAATGTTTGAACAAATTAATTGAGTATGTTTTTAAATGTTGCTTTGTTATCATATGTTGTACCATAGTCCCTTTTCCCATTTATTTGTAAATGCACTAAGATATATATTACCTCCATGATTTAACCATGTAGGGACTGGTATTTCTCCACCACTTCGTGGCTAATTTTCAAGCGTTCAAGACTAGTGCCTTTGTGGTGAGCCTTTAGTTTGGATCTCTACCATTTTTCTTTCTTGCTATGTATTTTATACATTGATGTATATGTTGGCCTTTAGAGGCCTTTACTTTCTATGTTATTAAATGTTGGAGTCCTCTCTATTTGATGAAAACCGTTCGATATTGATTTTATCCATCTTATGGTTTAGATAGTATGATTTTTGGACAAATTAATCAAGTATTCTTTATAATGTTGCTTCATTGTCATATGTTATCCCATACTCACCTTTCCCATTTATTTCCACAAATAGTTACATTTTATGCATATTAATGCTTGAGATACTAAAGATAGCTTGGATGAGGTGTCTCTGTGTATCTCATTTATTGTGTGATGACTAGGCCCCTAGGTTAGGTCATTACAAACTTGGTATTAGAGAATGACGTTTTAAAATATTCCTTGAATGTCCAAACCTAGCACGTTGAGTAAGGTTTTATTAAAGTTTGTGAATCCCACCACTATCTCGAGTGAGAGGCTATGAGATAGCTTAGGAAAGTCTCCCCTTTTTCTTATTCATATCATGACTTGAGAGTTGAATAAGGTTTCCCTATAACTAATGATGGTCAGTTTGATTATTTTTAGATCATGCGACTAAGAAGAGCTCCACATAAAAAAGGTAATCCTAAGCAACAAGCCCCTCCGCTCCAACAAGATGATGGGGCATCTCGTATGAAATTTACAGTCGCCTTCACCATGTTGGTCCTAGCATTAGCCAATCAAGCTAATAAGGAGATCTATATTCCCCCTCCCCCTAAGTATTTACTCTAGCCACTTGCGTTAGATACTTCATGAGGATGAGCCCTCCTGAGTTTTGCGGTTCCAAGATGGAGGAGGACCTCATTGATTTCATTAATGAGGCCTACCGAATAGTATCAGTCATGGATATTCCATCAGAGTAAAAAGGCCGAGTTGGTGTCTTACCAACTAAAGGAGGTAGCCAAGATTTGGTATGAGAAATGGGTGGATGAGAAGGGCTAAGGTGAGGGTTTAATTGGATGGGAAGAGTTCAAGTGTGCCTTTTTGGATTGATTAATTCAGATTGAGTTGAAAAAGGCCAAAGTTAAATAATTTATCAACCTTAAGCCAGGGCATATGAGTGTAAGGAAGTAAGCCCTCAAGTTCACTCTGCTCTCTAAGTATACTTGGATCCAAGGGCCTACATGAGCAAATTCATTTTTGATGCCTCAAATTTGATTTCCAATGAGTCTAACACAACCAAGCTAGCAAAAAAGATGGACATCTCCCGATTGATGACTTATGCTGAGTAAATAGAGGAGGAGAAGCTAAGGAAAGAGCAAGAGAGTTTAAGAGGGATTGGGTAAATAGTGGGGACTGTTCTCACAAAGGAGTGGAGGTTACAAGTTCCAAAATGGCCAAAAGCAAGGTGGACAAGGGTCTGCTAACACTTATTCTCCCAAGACCACTAAAGATAAAGGGGTGGCTCCTCAGTCTCAAACCCCAAATTGCCCTAAGTGTGGAAAGCTTCACAAGGGAGAGTGCCTAGCCAGTTCAAATATTTGCTAGATTGGAAGCCTGGAACATCATGTTAAGGATTGTGGAAGTGTTGGTGCAGATACCTAAGGCCAAGGTGGGCAAGTTCAAGGTGCTTCGATGACTAACCGTTTCTATTCTCTTCATGATCGATAAGAAGTTGAAGAGTCCCAAAATGTTCACCGGTATGTTGAAAGTTTACAATTTTGGTGCATATGGATTATTACACCCAAGGGCTAATTTGTCATTTATAAATAATTTTCTTGCAAATAAATTCCATGCATGTCCCAAAATCTTTCATGAACCTTATGAAGTACGCACTCCCGTAGGAGAGTCTATTATTGCATGAAGGGTCTATAGAAATTGTCCTATCTCTAACTCACATAAAGTCATCTCTTGTGACTTAGTAGAACTCTCCAGGGTTATGTAGTACTTAGAATGGATAGGTTGTATGCTCCCTATGCCTTTATCAGTTTTAGAACCCATAAAGTCAAGTTTTGATTCCCAAATGAGTCTATTCTTGAGTGGGAGGGAACCAACTCCTTATGTAAAGGTCAACTTGTTTCCTTCTTTAATGCCTAGAAAATGATTCCTAAGGTATGCATATATCATTTAGTAAGGTTCAAAGATGTCATTCCAAAGTTCCTTCCATTTAGTCGATCCCCATTATTGGTAAGCTCCTCGATGTCTTTATAGATGAGTTACCTAGTATTCCTCCCCAAAGAGAGATAGATTTTAGTATAGACCTCCTACCTAACACTCAACCTATCTCAATTGTACCATATAGAATGGCTCTAGCCAAATTGAAAGAATTAAAAGAGAAACTGAAGGATTTTTTGTAGAAGGGATTCATTAGACCTAGTAGATCTCCATGGGCTGCTCCAGTTTTATTTGTAAGGAAGAAGGACGGGTCTCTCTGTATGTTTATAGACTAACAAAAACTTAACAAAGTCACTATTAAGAATAAGTATCCACTCTCGAGAATAGATAACCTCTTTAACAAATTTCAAGGGGCTTTATATTTCACCAAAAATTGACTTAAGCTTAGTGTATAACCAACTAAGAGTAAGAGAAAGTGACATTCCTAAGATGGCTTTTTGGACTAGTTATGGTTACTTTGAACTTGTGGTGATGTCATTTGGTCTCACTAACGCACCGGCTATATTCATAGACCTTAAGAATAGGGTGTTTAAGCCCTACTTTGACATGTTCATAGTGGTGTTCACTGATGATACCTTAATTTACTCCTGAACTGAGAAAGAGTATATGGAGCACATAAGAATGGTGTTGAATACCCTAAGGGATCAAAGGCTTTATGCAAAATTTGATAAGTATGAGTTTTGGCTAAGTGAAGTTGCCTTCCTTGGGCATGTGGTGTCAAGTGATGGTATTAAAATTGATCCTAAGGAGTATCTTGGGCCTAGCCAGGTAATATAGAAGGTTTGTGCAAGATTTCTTCTCCATTTTGTCCCCACTTACCTAGTTGACTCAGAAAAAGGCAAAGTTTGTATGGATGGATGTGTGAGAAGATTTTTCAAACTTTGAAGGATCAACTAACTTCAACTCCAATCTTCACCTTATACTACAGAAATGATGGATTTGTACTCTATTGTGATACCTCGAGGATTAGGTTAGGTTGCATGCAGATTCAAAATGGTAAGATGATTGCCTATGCCTCAAGGAAATTAAAAGTGTATGAGAAGAACTTCTCGAACTTGAGCTTGTGGCTATATTGTTTGCCTTAAATGTTTGGCATCACTACTTATATGGGTTTTATGTAGATGTATTTACTGATCACAAGAGTTTTCAACATGTGTTCACCGAAAAAGATCTCAACTTAAGGAAATGAAGGTGGTTATAGCTTCTCAAATACTATGACATGATTATGAAATATCACTCGAGAAAAGCCAATACAGTAGTCGTTACCCTTCGTAGAGTCTCCATGGGTAGTGTGTATCACATCGAAGATAATGGAAAAAGGGAGTTGGCCAAAGAGGTCCATAGGTTGTCTAGATGTAGGGTAAAGTTGACTAAATCAGGAAGTGGTGGTGCAATGGTCTTCAAAAGTCTGAGTCTTTATTAATTGAGGTGGTTAATTCCAAGCAAGATCTTGATCCCCCTTAGTCGAGTTGAAAGCCTTAGTGAAAGAAACCAAAGATAGAAGCTTTCCCATAAGGGGAAGATGATGGACTCTGATATCAAGGAAGGTTACATATGCCCAATGATGGTGAATTGAAGAAGTTCATATTGCAAAAGGCTTATAAATCTTCTTATTCCACTCGTCCTGGTATTACGAAAATGTATAGGGATTTGAGGGAGATTTACAGATGGAATGGGATGAAGAAGTGCATTGCCCAATTTATGTCTGAGTGTGCCAATTTCCAACAAGTCAAAGTTGAGCACCAAAGGTCAGGAAGCCTATCCCAAGATATTAATATCCCTACTTGGAAGTGGTAAGAAGTCAATATAAACTTTGTAGTAGGGTTGCAAATACAAAAAAGTATTTTGACTCCATATGGGTGATAGTAGATTGCAAGATAAAGTTAGCTCACTTCCTACTAGTAAAAACGACATTTAGTGCCTAAGATTATGCTCATTTCTATATCTAAGAATTGGTGACTTTACATGGGAATCCATTGCCCATCATATTGGATCGTAGAGTCCAATTCACCTCTCAATTTTTGAAGTCTTTTCAAAGGGAACTTGGTACTAAGGTGAAGTTGAGTACTGTTTTCATCCCCAAATCGATGGGCAAGCTGAGAGGACTATTCACACTTTGGAAGACATGTTGAGAGCTTGTGTGTTAGAATTTAAAGGAAGTTGGAATAAGTATTTGCCTCTTATTGAGTTTACCTATAATAATGACTTCCATACAAGCATTAAGATGGCACCATTTGAGGCATTACATGGTAGACGGTGTAGATCCCTTATTAGATGCTTCAAAGTTAGTGAGATGGCATTTCTAGAACTAGACTTAGTCATAAATCTATGGAGAAAAGTAAAATCATAGGGGAAAAGTTGAAAATAGCCCAAATCCAAAAAAAGTCTACTCCAATCTAAGGAGGAGGGATCCTGAGTTCTAAATTGGTGATTGGTCTATTTGAAGGTGTCTTCTATGAAGGGTATGATCCGATTTGGTAAAAAAGGGAAATTGAGCCCTAGGTATGTGGGTGTTAGGACTCGTAACTTAACTTAAACTTCGAAAGTCCTTAATTGGTTTGATTTAATAAAGTTTGGGACCGAATGCAATATTTCTTCTATGTTTGGTCCTTAAGGAAAATTTGAGGTGGGATCAAGATGTGTGTGCAAGTTTTTGATTGGCCCAAGTGGTATATGTGTTGCCTATATATACATGACCATGTATCTTGTACAAGATTAT
>JAOTQJ010146650.1:0-34204 GCA_025642045.1 Solanum sejunctum
ATAAAAATTTGTTGACAAAAATAATTTCTCTACTAAAAGTGTTATTGAGCTAGCAATGGTCTTTGAGTACACTTTTGGAAACTAATTACTTTAAGAATAAGATTTTATGAATGTTTGAGAACTCGTCAAGATAAAGTACTACATATGTTTCTCACGACTCTACTCGTGCCGTACATAACAGCAATATCCTTCACCGATTCCCGGGCCGGTTACTGTCGTGCTACTATATATCTATGTATATTTCCCGAAGTTGGTTGGCTATGGCGGACTCGGTTTTGCCCAGTGGTCGAGTTTCGCTTAGACGGTGTGATGCTGTGATTGGTGCGTCACGTGATATATGATATGCGGGCACAACGACTTTCCTGGCCCATGTGATTATGTTTATGTGATTATGTTTATGATGTGCGATAGAGATTTTTGGGTATCTGAACTTCTGGTGTGATGCTGTGGATGGCGTGATGTTTGGAGCCATCATTCTCGTCCGACATGCATGACTTTCATATGTTTTAAAAAGAAATTTTTATTCGATACCTACCACAGGTTTGATTTATACACGGTTATCTATTTCCTTTGGCTTATGAGTTCTATCTATATGTTGTACTTCCTGCTTTACATACTTGGTACGTATTTCGTACTGACCCCTTCTCTTGAGGGCTGCTTTTCATGCTCGTAGGTACCGACGAGCAGGTACGAGACCCTCTTGTCTAGGATCTCCAGTTCAGCTGCAGTGCCCCTCTTTGCTTCAGGAGCCAGTTATTGGTAGCTTCTCATGTTCTGTAATTGTGTTATGTTTGTGCACATACTGTTCAACATATATGTCTAGAGGTCTGTGGATACTAGTAGGTAGTGGGTATGTGAGATATACATGAGCACATAGTCTATATTATGTATGTTATACTTGATCAGGCGGCGAGACCGCATTACACTACGTATGATATGACTATTACGCGGCAGGACAGCAACGGAGACCTTGTCATCCCGCATTGATGTACATGTGTAAATGGATATATATATGTATTTGAATTGTTGTTTGGCTTGATGCTGGAATTTCTGTGCAAGTGCGGTTGGTTAATAAAACAGAGGAAACTCTGCCAAAATTTTGGTAGAATTCTTAGACTTTAAGTTGTGGATTTGCGATCTAATATGGGTTTAAGTGCCTAACTGCTACGAGTCATGGCCCTGGGGTTGGGCTGTGACAATAAAATTATTACTGTTCTACTACATCGATAATTTAACTTATCATTAAACACACATGCAATGCAGTGCCAAGGACTACTAAAATAAATGTAAGAGAAAATATATTCACATTTGAATAATTTCCTTGCAATGAATCATAAATAAAATTGTTGAGGACACTGCAGTTTTGATGAAGGACAAGAAATATCATTAGGTTCTCTTGTGCTAGTTCTCAAAGAGTTTCAAATATGTCAGCAACAAGTCTGAATCGGATAAAGTCTCTTGGGTTAAGCTTAGAAAAAGTACAGTTCAACAAGACACAAGGAAGAGATTGACATGATAGAGTTCTATCTAATGAAGAACTCTATGACAGAAAGAGTCATCAGAGTATAAGGAGTCTAACATCCAGAAGAACTCTTGTAATACATGATTAACTAGTAGAAAATGTAGAGAAGAAACTATCAAGATAAAAAGCAAAAAAGGCGGCTGTGAGAATTAGAGTCTTGGTCATTCAAGAAACACTTGTCAGATTTGTTTCTTTGTTAAGTTGAGTCTCAGAAGTTCTTTATTTTTCATTAAGTCTTGATGTATTCCTAAATTCAATAATCTATAAATTAAAGTCAGGAAAGGTGTTCAAGTTGAGGGCAACTTGAAACTAGGGGAACATTAACCTTGTGAGGTTTGTGTGTTGTTAGGATTAGTTGAAGTTTGTTGTTTATTAGAACACTAGGAACTTATGATTCTTTTTGTTGATGCTCACATTGTTTCAGTGAAGTTGGGAATAACATTGTAGGGGTACAAGTCTTGATTTTTCACATTTTGTGAGGTGAGTGTTTTCACGTAAAAACTTCTCTGTTCATTTGCTCGTACTTTTCAGAAACAAGTTGGCCAACTTGGTTCTATTATTAGGAAAATACATAAGTAGTGCAATCCTACAATTGGTATCAGAGTTGGTGTTCTTATTAAAGGCTAATACCTAAGAATTGATACAATGAACACCGCACCACCTTTTGGACATAGAGAAGGACAATCAAGTAAGGCCACCACTCTTCAATGGAACTCACTTTGGTAGTGGAAGGCTAGAATGAAAGACTTCATTCAAGGAGAGGATTATGAGCTCTGAGACAGGATCACTGTTGGGCCTACAATTCCCACGAAAACTATGAAAGGTCAACAAGTTCGTAAATAAAAAAGTGAGTTCACTACTGACAACCTAGTAGCAATGAGGAAATATGCTAAGGCCAAAAATATTTTGGTCTGTGGGCTGGGACTTGATAAGTATAATGGGATATCAAATTGCGGTACTGCTAAATAAATTTGGGATGCTTTGATGATTGCTCATGAAGGAACCACTCAAGTTAAAAAGTTTAGAGTTGCCATGTTGTTTACTGAGTATATAACCTTCAAGATGAAGGAAAATGAGTCTCTACAGGACATGATGGCAAGATCACATTGCTCATCAATGAACTGGCATCTTTGAGAAAGTTACTCACTACTAAGGAACAAGTTGATAAGGTTCTGAGAATTTTACCCAAAGTTAAGTAGGATGTGAAGGTTACTACCATCAGAAAAGCTAAAGATATTGAAACTATGACTTTAAATGGACTGGTTGGAAACCTTAGGACATCTGAAATGAACATGGAAGATCAAAAGAAGGAAATGGCAATGGATGAGAAATCACTTGCTCTGAAGGCTGCTTCTGATGTTGAAGGATCAGATTTATATAATGACCAGATAGCCTTTCTAGCTAAGAATTTCAAAAAGTTTCTCAGGAAAGGGAAAGGAAAATACAGCCTGGAAATAGGTAGTCGAAAGTGGTCAGAAGACTCAGGAAATAAGAAATGGTCCGATGATAAGAATCAATCAGGATGCTACAAATGTGGAAAAATCGATCAACATATCAAACTGTGTCCACAATGGGAAATTGAGTGGAAACAGGAAGGAGTTGAGAAAGAAATGAAAGAAAAAGTTGCTAAACAAAAGGAGAAAGAGGAGTATACTATGATGCCTTTCCGGGGATCTGAAATTAAGGAGTCAAATACTGAAGATGTAGATGAAACTACTTTCATTGCCACTGAGGACTCAGATCTTGAGGAGGATGTTAAGTCTAAGATAACTATTCTTGAACTAAAAGAAAAGTTACACCTTTTCACAAAAAGAAAGCTAATCTTGCTATTGAATGGGTTGATCGATGATTTTGAAGAGATAACTAATGAAAAAGACCAGCTGATCAAAGATTTTTCAAATCAAAAGTTTGAAAGTCTTGAGGTCAAAAACTATCTGAAAGAAGCTAATGAAGAGAATCACAAGTTGAAGAAACATGTCAAAAATCTTGATGCCCTTATGTTAAACTTAAAGTATGACGTACTAGAATTAATAGTGATTGAAAAGGATAAGAGTAAAATGAGTGATGAACAACAAAAGGTTGAAACTGAATTGAAAGAATGTAAAATGGAGTTCTTTAGTGAAAAAGAGAAGGTCAGAAAATGTCCACCCTAAAGTTAGATTTAGAAAGGGCAAATAGGTGGACCCAGTCTTCTAGAATAGTGAATAATCTAGGAAATAGGTGTCATAATGAGAAAGATGGAATAGGATTATATCAGAAAAATGTCCACTACTGACTTGTGCTACCTTGTGGTAAAATTGGTCATCCTACTACTAAGTGTCCAATTGCAAATAATGTCTGCAATAGAAACACTAGTCATGTATACAAAAAGTGGCCTAAGAATGATAAAAGAAATAGGTTAAGGAACATATTACCTAGTTGGGCAAAAAGAGATCTAATTCATCCTTTTTACAACAATAAAGGACCCAAGCTAGTATGAGTTCCTAAACCTAACCCTTGATTTGTTTTGAGGCTGCAATGAAAGGAAACAAGCATTGGTATATGAATAGTGCTTGCTCATGGCATATGACTAGAGACAAACTTAAGTTCCTTTCACTTGCAACAATGAAAGGGGGAAAAATTTTCTTTGGAGATGGAAGAAACGGTACTGTTGTTGGAGTTGGAAAGATTGGAAGAAATAATTGAAGTGCCTTGGAAGAGGTCTATCATGTGGATGGATTAAAGCAAACTTATTGAGCATATCTTAATTGTGTGATATAGGTAACAAGGTAACTTTCACTTTTGCAGGTTGCAGGGTGAAAAATTTGGACACAAGAGAGATAGTTCTTCTAGCCAAGAGGCATAAAAATATGTACAAGGTTGATATTATAAAAATTCAATGTACACATTTGAAATACTTGAGTGTTATTGTTGATGATTCTGTACTCTAGCAGAAAAGACTTAGACATGCAAGTCTAAAGCAATTAAATACTCTGGCGTTAAGGACATAGTTATAGGGTTGACTAAAACTAAGTTCAAAGAAAACAAAGTATGTAGTGCATGTGTAAGGGGGGAGAAATTAAGATCATCTTTCAATACAAAGAACTAGGTAAGTACAACAAAGTGTCTAGAACTAGTTCACATTGATCTGACCCATGAGGGTGAGAAGCAGAGGAGGTAAAAGGTATATGTTTCTTATTATTGAGGATTACTTAAGGTTTACCTAGACACTCTTTTTGTCTTCTAAAATAAGAGTCTTTCGATGTCTTTTGTATTTTTATCAAGAAAATGGAAAAGAAATTGTAGACTTCCCTAATTTCTATAAGATTTGACTGTGGAACTGAATCTGAAAATGCAAAATTTCTAGAATTCTATTAAAAATATGGTACAGATCAAAACTTCTCTACTCCAACTTGGTAAAATAGAAAAATAGGACTTTAGAAGATATCTCTAAAACTATGATGATTGCTAGTAATCTTACAAAAACTCTTTGGGCTGAATCCTAAAATACTATTGCTTATATTCTTAATAGATGCATATTAAGGCCTATCGTAAAAAAAACTCCCTATTAACTACTTAAAGTAAGAAAACCAAATATCTCCCATTTTAGGAGATATAAATGCTATGTCCATAACAATGGTAAGGATAATTTGGAAAAGTTTGATGCCAGAAGTGATGAGGGAATTTTTCTAGGATATTCTTCACATAGTAAATGATAAAGAATATTGAATAAAAAAAACAAATTATGTTGAAGAAAGTATTCATGTGGTCTTTGATGAAAATAGTAGTGTTTTTTAGGCTGGTATGCAGGATGACTATGAGCTGGAGCACAGGATAGAGGAACAAACAATTGTACTTGGTTCTTCTACTGGACAACCAAGTTCATCAATAAGACAATCGGAGAGTTCATAATCAAAGGGAACTACAACATCTAAACCTTAATTTACTAATGTGGGATCTACACAATCAAAATATACAGATAATGAACAACCTCAAAGGTTTATGGTAAAAAGTTACAAATATTAGTACTCACACCCATTGGGAAATATGCTAACTGATCTGACCTCTGGAATCACAACCAGATTAGGACTGAAGAATCTGTGTGTCTTTTAAGCCTTTCTGTCAATGATGGAACCACAAAATTTAGGAAAAGCTCTATAGGATGATAAGTGGATACTGGCTATGCAGGAAAAGCTAAATCAGTTTGAAAGATGCAAAGTATGGCATCATGTGCCCAATCCAGAAGGAAGAACTATCATTGCCACAGAGTGGGATTTTAGAAATAAGCTTGATGAGCATGGAACAGTTACAAGGAACAAGGCTAGTCTTGTAGTCCAAGGCTACAATCAAGAAGAAGGAATAAACTATGAAGAGACGTTTGCACTAGTAGCAAGACTTGAAGCAATTAGACTATTGATTGCATTTGTTGCATTCAAGAAATTCACTCTTAATCAAATGGATGTTAAGAGTGCCTTCCTAAATGGATACTTGAAGGAAGAAGTATATGCTAAACAACCACCAGGGTTTGGGAATCTTGACTTTCCTGAACATGTTTATAAGCTAGATAAGGCCCTGTATGGGTTGAACCAAGCACCTCGTGCCTGGTATGAAATATTATCCAAGTTTCTGCTGGAACATACACACACAAGAGGTAAGTTTGATAATACTTTGTTTTTACCAACAAAAGGAAAAGATTTGCTAATTGTGCAGGTGTATGTGTATGACATGATCTTTGTGTTAACAAATATCTCTGATGCAAGAGTTTGCAAAGTTGATGAATGGTGAGTTTGAAATGGGCATGATGGGGGAATTGAATTACTTTTTGGGACTACAAATTAGGCAAACTCCCACAGGTACCTTGATTCATCAACAAAAGTATCTGAATTTCTAGTAAACACCTTGAATTACCAAAATGAGTTTCATTCCCCTGAATGGGTTACATCATCTGGTCCTTTAAGAGTTCCCCAGACACGCAATTGAAAGATACAATAAGGATAAGTTCTTTGCCAAGCCCTCAAGCCTATCAAGAAATCAATGCCCTCTAAATCTATTCTCTCTAAGTCCCCACCACCACAGGATGATATTCTTCTGCGTAGGGTTCGATGAGGAAGGTCTAAACAGTCTGTACTTAACAAACCCCCTCGCCCTATATCAAGGTCTCCTTCTCCTCCTCCAAAAAGGTCTACCCCTAAGCCCAAGGATCCTTCTTGCTCTAAGACACAGGTTGCTCTAACTAGTTCTTTAGATGACTCTGATCTTGAAAATGCCTTTATTGATCTTGCCTTTCCTAATTCATCTGATCCACACTTTTTGTTGCTCATCCACTTTTATTAATGTTCTCTTATTCATGGTCATGTGGTAACTGGGTTTGGAGGATGAAAGATAAATATCTTGCTTCAGAAACTGGAAGTTTAAGGTGGAGAACACTGTTCTTGTAGGGGAGGTCATGCAAAGGTGATTTGCAATAATTAAAATGTATGAATTTTATGGACGAGGTATGGCACATGGATACAAATTCTGTACTCTGGTTCGAGGTCTACCTTCTCTTGACTGTTGTTGATGTTTCTCGAAGTTTTTGGATTCCAAACATTGGCTAGGATCACTATGTGCGTCATGAGTGGACCCCTCTAGAAAATGTTGCTTCTGCACTTTAAATTTCTCGTAAGTTCTCGAGATGCCCAAATTTGGTGCAACAGAGGTGAGTGCTTTATAGTGAGATATCAGCTCTCCATCATTATACTTTGACATGGTCCATAAAATACTAATTCCCGATAAAGAATGATGGTGTGAGGCCAGCTATCTTGATATTACAATTATGGAATTAATGGACTCTAAAATTCCTTTCAATCTGGCTAGTCTCATCATAAATCATATGCAACACTTTCTTATTCAGGACAAGAATGGTCATGCCTTGCCTTATGGGTTCTGGGTTACTGACATTCTTGAAGCTTACTCTGTTCCTGTGCAAGTGTTTAATATGTAGACTACCAAAGATGTTTTGGGGACAGTAAGCCATGTTGCGTTACCTGGTTCTATGAAAAATGTGGAATCTATTGTACGCCATGTAGAAGCTAACCTAGAGTCCAAGACTTCTAAGTTGGCAGCTGCACATGAAGATTTTTCTCAAGAAAGGGGGGCTTTGCTTTCTCAAATTGCTGATTTGGAGGTCTTATTACAAAGTGAAGGAGATGCCCATGTTGTCCCCCTCCAAAAGCTTTATTTGCTGACTCCTTTTGATTCTTCTTCCTTATGAATCTCTTATCTTTACCTATTTCACTAATTTTGTGGGATTTTCTTGGACACTTTTTACTTTTATTCTACTAGTTGGTATGTGGACATCTTATGCATTTTGCTTATGTTCTACACACTCTTCTCTATGCTCTTATGTTGTTGGTCTGTTTGTCTATTTTGAGGATAGCCCTTGTGGCCTTGAATTGTCTATGCATCTTCTAACCATATCGAAAGAGACTAACTTTTCGATAATGCTAAAAGTGGGAAGTTATTCTGAGTTATATGCAATATTTATAACCCATGGTATAACATGTTTCTTTCTATAGGTTCTCTTTTAGTTGTTGCAGGGTGGATGGACAAGTGATCACACTCAGGAGGTTTGTCATCATCAAAAAGGGGGAATATGTTGAGAACACTGCAATGTTAATGATGGACAAAAGATATGAAATAGCTTGATCTATCAGGTTCTCTTGTGTTGGTTCTTAAAGAGTTTCAGACATGTCAGCAACAAGTGCAGATTGGATAAACTCTCCTGGGATAAGCTTCAAAGAAGTACAGTTCAATAAGGACACATGGAAGAGATTGCCATGATATAGTTCTACCTAATGAAGAACTCTATGACAAGAAGAGTCAGCAGAGTATGAGGAGTCTAACATCTAGAAGAACTATTGGCATACATGATTAAATAGTAAAAAATGCAGAGAAGAAACTATCAAGATAAAAAGCAAAAAAGGTAGTCGTGAGAATTAGTCTTAGTCATTCAACAAACACTTGTCAGATTTGTTTATTTGTTAAGTTGAGTCTAGGAAGTTCATTCTTTTTCATTGTGTCATGATGTATTCCTAAATTCAGTAATCGTTAAACTGAAGTTAAGAAAGGTCTTCAAGTTGAGGGAAACTGAAAGGCTAGGGGAACATAAATCTTAGGAGGTTTGTGTGTTGTTAGGATTAGTTGAAGTTTATTGTTTCTTAGAACACTAAGAACTTATAATCCTTTTTGTTGAGGCTCACATTGTTTTGGTGAAGTTGGGGAAAAATTATGTAGGGGTACTAGTCATGGGTTTTCACCTTTTGTGAGGTGGGTGTTTCCACGTAAAACAATTTGTGTTCATTTGCTTGTACTTCTCAGAAATAATTTGGCAAACTTGGTTCTATTATTAGGCAAATACATATGTCATGCAATCCAGCAAAAAGCAAGTTTGAGTAGATAAAAGAACATTCTTACAAGTCCGCTAGATTTTGTTTGTAGTCTGCCCAACTTTTCTCTACTTCAATAGCTAGAGAATCAGCCGATCTTTCATTGTCTTGAGAAATTCAGCTCCCAGTTCTTCCAATACTGCTTCCGAGGAAGAAATTTTTGTTCTCAAATTCATTTCTTGTTCTTCTATCATTCCCTTATTCATCTCTGCCTTTTTTAATGTCTCCTTCAAATTTAATATGGAAGCCTCTATACCAACGAGTTGTTCTTTGAGTTCTTTCTAAAGCTCTTGGTCTGCCGTAAGCTTATTGACCAAATTTACCTTTTGCGCAACCTTTTTGTTATACTTGTCCTACTGTTTCTTTTCCTCTTGAAATTTGCAAGTAAAGATAGAAGATTTTTTCTGAGTTCCTCCAAATCAAATGTTTTTTAACTGAGAGATCAGGTGATGTAGCATATATGGGAAGGGCAGCCGCTAAAATTGAATAATTGTTCGGATAATGTCTTGTAAAGGCATCTTTAGTAGCTCCTGAACTTCTGCTTTAGCTTTGTTGAGTACTTCTCCTGAGTATTCAGACATTAAAGATGCCATATCCTAGGAAAATATTTAAAATAAAATGTCATTAATACGAATAAAGAAATCTACTACAACTGAATACAATTATAAGAGAAGTACGTATAAAATTCTAGCATGGCAATAGAGATTGTGTTTTCATAAGAATGTGTACTTAAAGCCATTTCAACGATAGTTTTTTCATGATGATTGACAGACAAGTGACTTGAGCTAGGAACACTAGGAGAATGGTTGACATCCTGAAACAAGAAAGGGAGGAGATTAATATTGACTTTTCATATTTTTGGGCACTTTTAGGGTCATTTCAAAAACAGCTCGAGCACCGAAGGAAATTCATCCCTGAAGCATGGCCCTAACATCATTGTAAAGAGTATTATAATCTCTAGATCTTACTTTCTCCATGTTTTTAAGTAGTAAAGATTTGTTACCTCGTTAGGATTAGTAAGGTAAGACCTATTTGCCCTTGTTTATACTCTTCACTTTGATGTTTCTGTTTTTATTTATTAACTGAAAAAACTATCACCTAGCAATTTTTATTTAATTTTAAAAAGCCGGGGTCTTGATAAAATCAGTGTTTTAAAACCAAAAATATAGTAACGAGTCATAAATATTTTTAATATAGTTCATGTATATATATATTTTTTTAAATCAAAATGCACTATTTTCACTTTTTGAGATGCAAAGCTATAAGTTATCCTTCTAAGATTTAATATATTCAACAATTCTTTTAAGGAACATAATTCATTTTCAAAAATTTAGTTTAAAATAGTACATAACCTCAATTTTTTGAACAACATTAGACTTGATAGCAAAACAAACTCAAGAAATAGAGGTAGAATAGAGAAAGAAAGATAGGATCAGGAACATGCAATTTCGACAGATTTCTGTGGGTGTTAGTCTATGGATTCTGGTGCTGTAGGAGGCTCCGGTGCAACTTTCCAAAAAAATGATACGAATGGGTCCACAACAAGCCTAGGAAAAGGCTTAAGTAGCCGGCAGCGGCGGGGGACCCCTGGTAGAGTTTTATAGGCCAACGAACACGAAACAGGCAATTTTGGTAGTATTATGTGGGTGTTAGCTCATGGATTCTGACACTGTAGGTGCTTGGATACAACTTTCTCAAAAAATCATACGAGTAGATCCGCAATGAGCCTGGAAAGAGGCCCAGGTGGCCCGGTGATAGTAGGGGAAGCCATGTAGGATTTTATGGGTGAATGAACAGAAAATAGGCGATTTTGACAAATTTTTGTGGGTGCTATTCCATGGATTCTGGCAGTGCAAGGGGATTCGATGCAACCTTCCTAAACAATCATACGAGTGGGTCCAAAACAAGCTTGGTAAGAGGCTCAGGTAGCCCGACAGCGGAAGGGGATGCTCGGTTGGATTTTATGAGCTAAGGAACATGAAATAGTCAATTTTGATAGTTTTCTGTTGGTGTTAGCCCATAGGTTCTGATACTATAGGTGGATCTGGCGCAAATTTTCCAAACAATCATACATGTAGGTCTGCAACAAGCCTAGGCAGAGGCTTAGGTGACCCAGTGGCGGCGAGGGATGCCTAGTAAGATTTCATGGGTCAAGGAACAGGAAACAAGTGATTTCAATGGTTTTCTATGGGTGTTAGCCTATGGATTCTGTCGCTATAGGGGGCTGCAGTGCAACTTTCCCAAAAGAAATACAAATGGGTCCGCAATGAGCCTAGAAAGAGGCCCAGGTAGCCCAGCAGCGACGGGGGATGGTACTAAGATTTTATGGCCAAGGAATAGGAAACTAGTGATTTTGGTAGTTTTTTGGCTGTTATCCCACGAATTCTGGTGCTACAGGGGCTCCGACTCAACTTTCCCAAAAAATCATTAGTGTAGGTCCTCAATGAGACCGAGAAGGGGACAAGTTCACCAAATGGTTGCGGGGGACGCTTGGTAGGATTGACGGGCCAAGGAACAGAAAATAGGCGATTTTAGTAGGTTACCGTGGGTGTTAGGCCATGAATTCTGGCACTACAAAGGGATCTGGCGCAACTTTCCTGAAATATCATATGAGTAGGTCTACAATGAGCCTAGAAAGAGGTCCAGGTGGCCCAGTGGCGGCAGGGGATGACTAGTAGGATTTTATGGGCCAAGGAACAGGAAACAGGTAATTTCGACAGTTTTCGGTGGGTGTTAGCTAACGAATTCTGGCTCTGCAGAGGGTTCTAGCATAACGTTCCCCAAAAAATATAAGTGGGCTTGCGATGAGCCCGGGAAGGGTGCTAGGTGACCCGGTGGTGGAGGGACGCTTGGTAGAATTTTATAGTCTAAGTAACACATAATAGAATATTTTGACAGTTTTCTGTGGGTGTTAATCACAGATTATGGCACTGTAGAAGGCTTCGATACAACTTTCCAAAAATATCATATAAGTAGGTCCAAAATGAGTTTAGTAAGAGGCATACATAGACCGATGGTGATGGGTCACACCTGGTAGGATTTTATGGGTGTTAGCCTATGAATTCTGGCATTGGAAGGGGCTCTGGTGAAATGTTCCAGAAAAAATATGAGTAGGTATGCAACAAGATTGGGAAGAGGCCCAGGTGGCTTGTAGTAGCGGGTGATACCTGGTAAGATTTTATGGGCCAAAGATTAGGAAATATGTGATTTCGGCAATGTTCTATGGGTGCTAGCCTATGAATTTGGCAGTGTAGGGGGTTTCGGCTTAACTTTCATGAAAAATAATTTTAATAGGTCTGTAACGAGCTTGTGGAAGAGGTCTAAGTGGCTCAGTGGTGAGCGAGGACGCCTGGTAGGATTTTTTATGGGCTAAGGAACAGAAAACAGGTGATTTCAGTTGTTTTCTGTGGGTGTTCGCCTAAGAATTCTTGCACTGTAGGGGGCTTCGGCATAATGCTCTGAAACAAATACAAGTAGGTCTACAATGAGTCTAGGAAGAGGCCCAGGTGGCTCGTGGCGTCAGAGGATTCCTAGTAGGATTTTGTGGGCTAAAGATTAAGAATCGAAGATTTTCACAGTTTTTTATAGGTGTTAGCCCACAAATTTTGGTACTGCAGGTGGCTCCGTCTCAACATTCCCAAAAGATCATTTGAGTGGATTTGCAACGAGCCCAGGAAGAGGCCCAAATTGCCAGGCGGTGGTCGGGGATACCTAATTGGATTTTATGGGGCAAGGAACAAGAAATAGGTGCTTTTGGTAGTTTTCTATGGGTGTTAACCCACAGATTCTAGTGTTGCAGGGGCTTCCGGTGCAACTCACTCAAAATATCATATGCATGGGCCTGCAACAAGCTTGGAAAGAGGCCTTGGTGGTGCAGTGGCACGGGAGGATACCTCGTAGGATTTTATGGGCCAAGGAATAGGAAATAGGCAATTTCGGTAGTTTTTTGTTGGTGTTAGCCAATGGATTCTAGCGCTGCAGGGTGTTCCAGCTTAACATTCCTAAAACACTAGAAGAGTGGGTTTACAATGAGCCTAGGAAGAGGCCCAGGTGGCCCGACAACGGCTGGGAATGCCTGATAGGATTTTATAGGCCAAGGATGGGAAAGAGGCGGTTTTAGCAATTTTCTGTGCAGTTTAGCCTATGAATTCTAGCACTGCAAGGGACTCCAGCACAACTTTCTCAAAAAATATATGAGTGGGTCCGCAATGAACTTGAAGAGCTCTAGGTGGCCCGACAACAATAGGGGACTCCTGGTAGGGTTTTATTGGCCAAGGAAGAGGAAACGAGAGATTTTGACAGTTTACTTGGGTGTTTGCCCATAGATTCTGGCGCTGCACGGGGCTCCAGCCCAACTATGCCAAAAAATTATACAAGTGAGTCCACAACTATCACGACCCAAGCCTAGGGCCTAGACATGACTGGTGAATGGGGAACCCCAAACGAGTCTCATAGCATATCATTACACATCCTTAGTTGCGAAAGCAATTAAAATGACAATGAGAGATAAGCATAAACAAGTGAATTGGGACTAAGGGTAAACTTCCATATAATAACATCAAGAAACAAGAGAGTCAACGCTCATAGCATAGATACATAACATGTCGAACAACACCTCTACTACATGGATAAGAGTTGGGGCCACGACAAACAACTGGGCTCACCCTCATAGTCAATACATAAATAAATGAAAGATAATCTTAGTACATAGTAAGAGATCATAAGCAATATCCTCGGAATGGATGACTCACCAACAAGCTTGAGAGACAATCATACTAGCCATGCAGAGGAGGTGGATAATCAAGCGGTGCATAGTTCCTATATGGTGACTTCATGTAGGCATAGAGTATGAGTTAGTATGTTTTAATGTACTAAGTATGTGGGATTCAATGCAACAAGAGATAGACATCATAGGCAAAATGCATAATCATAAGCAATGAATAACTTATTAACAATATGACATCTATGAATGATGTTTGAAGTAAAACCATAGTCACAATCCAAATAACTTGCATAGTTCATAATACATAGTGTGGGAAGAAACCTCAATTGATATAAAATAAGACCAAGCAAGCTAAAACTTAGAATCCCAATGTCAACCCCACATGAGAAAAAATGGGGAAGTTACTTGCCAAGGTGAACCCCCTAATGCCTAAGTGGATCCACTAAGCTTTATGTGAACTGGGTGCTCACCTTTACTTCTTGTACTCGGGTACTCACCTCAACCTCGGACTCAGGTACTCACCCCAAGCACTCATATATAGGGTACTTGCCTTTTACAGATTTGGGGACTCGCCTCTGTCACGCCCCAAAGTCCCATAGGGCAGACCTGCACTCACTGTTGATAAGGCTCGGGAGAACCAACCTATAACTATAAGCATTCTGTACATATTATAAGGGGTTCCTATGTTTGAAATTCCTTTAAGCAGATAAACAGTGATAGCAAGCCAAAAGGAAATACATAAGACTAGGCCATTGGGGCCAGGCTGTCTAAAGTGCGAGACATGACTTTGCTGTGCTTTATATAGTCTACATAGCTAGTAAATAAAGAAAAACATCTAAGAAGGGTCGGGACAGGTCCTACCTCAACAAACTGTGCAATAAAAACATGTAAGCTCTAGACATGTACAAAGCCCCAAAGCAACTTGGAGCTTGATGACAATAACTGAATATCCTTTACTCCTACTGGGGAGATCTACTAGCATCTGTACCTGCAGCATGAAATGTAGGTCTCCCATAAGGGACGTTCGTATGGGATAATGTACTGAGTTTTTAAGATAGAATATACTATATATAAAGTAATAACTCAAATGAAACCATGCATCTATGGAAGATCAAGGACCACCCATAGTTATACTGTGTAATCATGTACTTTACGTCCTTTATATCACTTTACCATTACTGTAAAATCTGTACTATAAAATCTGTTCACAGCTGTAATCATATGACCAACTGATCAGTGGTGAACTATATCGGGGTCGTCCCTATGCTAGGTTCTCAATGAATCCCCTCGGGCTACCACCCGTAAACTGTATCGGGATTGTCCCTTTGCTAGGTTCTCAATGAACCCCCTCGGACTACCACCCATAAACTGTATCGGGATCGTCCTTATGCTAGGTTCTTGATGAATCCCTCGGGCTACCACCCATCAAAACTGTATACTTTATCTTTCAATTACCTCTGAGATAATTCTTTTGGTGGCCATAATATTGGAGTCATATGACTATGTATGTATCATGTGACATGTAGATAATTATACAAGACAATATGGCAATGGAAAAAGAGTATGTTACACAAATAATAAAATGCATATGAGATGGAACACCTCGTGAACTTTATTTGGCAAAAAGGAATACATGTATCTTGGTATTCATGTATGTAACCAAATTTGAAAGTGGCTATGTATGGAATCATATGAACATGTCAAAGGATGGAGACACAGTGAATAGTTGTGTCAGAGTTGGTAAGTACCTTTATGTGCCAAGGAAGGATCTATATTTCATGCCAAATGATACAAAATCAAATAACCTTACATATCTCGTTGTATGACCTCATTACTACCTCGAGATAACCTTCCATTCCTCCAAATACTTATATACAACATTGTAGATGATAAAACTAGCATTAATGTCCAATATATACACCTTGACATCCAAATCACATAAGAAAACAATACATGGGCAGCAAACTTTTAAGTAGCGACGTCATGGCGTGTCATTCAACCTTTTCAATTATAATCATATTTTCGAACAAAAATTCTCATGTATATGTCATATACATATTGTTTCAGCCTCTTTACAGTCTTATAGAAGCACACAAAGTTCAACACATAGCAATTCCACTACATCTAAAAACGGACAGTATAACGTTACCTTCCTTCGCTATATTTCGAAGTTGACAACTCCAAACCTATTCCAACTTTAACTAAACTGTTCCAGCAACATTTACACATATAAAAAGACCATAAATAGTCATGTAACAGCACTTAATAATTCAGGAAGGACGTGAGCTAAAAGTTTCACACACAACAGCCCTCAAGTTACAATCAACATGACACTTGAAATAACTCGATAAAACGCGCTTGTTACGTGAAACCAAAACCAGGGAAGCAACATTAGAGTGATGTTTATAACTACAAACATGTTAGTAACACTAAGTTCTCTTCATAATATAACTGAAAAACCATATATAAGTCACCAAAACAAAAGCAAATTGTGCAGCAACTTTCTGCACAGAATCTTTCCAACAAATTTCAGCAGCTTAGCTAGCATCTATTTCGTGTTTTTCATGATAAAACTATACTAAACACACAACTATAATTACTTACCTTTGCCTTCAAGGTCTATAGTCTCCTTAAAAACCCTAAAGATGTCGTTTGGCTGCTTCACAAAGTTGAGAAAAGTTGAGAGAATATAGAGAGAGCAATCTGATTTTTTTTTGTGTTCAAGTGAACTATAACTTGTGGAGCAGCTTTCGAGCCCTTTATATAGGGATATTATGCCGACACTCTCTTGAATTCTTGGCCAACATATACCACACATAATCAGGTATCTTACCTACCAGCTTGATCCTGAAAGTTGGGCCTTTTTGGAGCACCAACTTGATGGATTTGGGCTGCCAAATTTTCAGCTTTCACTTACTTAGGTTTGGGCCCAATTTACTAAGTGTTTTGTATTGTGTTTGGGATATGTTTAATACCTCTCTTGATATTAATATATAGTCCATTTATGATGCTAAAATGTGGGACAAAGTTACACTATTAACACAGACTTTATTGACAATCGAACTTGGACAATTTCGACGTCGAGCCTCATCTCCGTTTAGTTCGTGATTTTGAGCTAAGCAAGTAGGTGACTCACCTGCTAGCTTCTAAGTCCTACAAGCACCTCAATTATTTTACTTCATTTAATTCCATAATTTCCTAAATTCACCACAAAACATGTATACCATCGATCCCCTTAAGCGTTCAACTCACATACATCCCATTAACACGATATTCAAGCACTTTTAAAATTTAGCGTCAATTGGTCCAAATCATGTCATGTTTCATTTGAATTGTGAAAATATTGTAAGGTGTGGGTTGTTACATCCTCCTCCCTTAGGAACATTCATCCTCGAATGTTAACAAAAATGGATAGCGTAACTAAGCCTAAACGTTTACTTACACAAACTTGATAACACATTAAGTATTCAATAACACGTACCTATTAATATCCCCATTATGCATGTTAAGCTTCCCCTTTAGCTTCAAATAAGTGAGGATATTTTGATTTCATCATGTCCTCATCCTCCCATGTTACTTCTTCTGCTCGCTGGCTCCTCCAAATTACTTTAACTGAAGCTATTTCTTTATTCCTTAGCTTCTTAACTTTACGATCTAGAATAGCAATAGGTACTTCTTCATAGGTGAGATATTCTGTAACCTGTACATCCTCAATAGAAGTGATATGGGATGGGTCACCTATGCATTTTCAAAGCATTGAGACATGAATAACTGGATGAGCCATTGAAAGCTCTTGGGGTAACTCTCGTTCATATGCAACTTGCCCGAAACTTTTAACAATCTTATATGGCCCTATGTAATGTGGGCTCAGTTTTTCATTCTTACCAAATCTCATAATCCCTTTCATCAGGGACACCTTTAAAAATACCCAATCACCTACTGCAAATTCTAGTCCTCTTCTCCTAGCATTTGCATATGATTTGTGATGGCTTTGTGCTGTTTCTAGTTGCTGTTGTATCACTTTAACTTTTTCTATAGCTAGTTGTACTAGATATGGCCCAAGTAAGATGGTCTCACCCACTTCAAACCATCCAATTGGTGATCTACATTTCCTTCCATACAAAGCTTTATAAGGTGTCATTTTGATACTCACGTGTAGCTGTTATTATAGGCAAATTCAAAAAGTGGCAAATGGTCCACCAACTACCTTTAAAGTCCAATGTATAAGCTCGCAACATATCTTCAAGTGTCTGAATGGTACATTTTGCTTGCCTGTCTATTTGAGGGTGGAATGTTGTACCCAAACTCACTTGTGTCCCCAAACTTTGTTGGAAAGACCTCCAAAACTTTGCAGTGAATTGAGCTCCTCGATCAGATATAATGGAGATTGGGACTCTATGTAGCTTGACTATCTCTTATAGATATAGATTGGCATACTCTTCAGCTGTATAATCACTCCTGACTGGTAAGAAGTTTGCTGATTTTGTGAATCTATCAACTATTACCCATATGGAGTCAAACTTCTGAGATGAGCGAGGTAACCCTATAACAAAATCCATATTAATCATATCCCACTTCCATGCTGGAAGTTCTATACACTGTATGTAACCTCTTAGCTTTTGGTGTTCTAGTTTTACTTGTTGGCAATTTCGACATTGAGCTACAAATTCTGCAAGGTCCTTTTTCATGCCTCCCTACCAAAACATTCCCTTCAGGTCATAGTACATCTTAGTTGATCCTGGGTGGATGAAATATCGAGAATGATGGGCTTCTTCCATTATTCTCCTTCTTAAACGATTAATATTAGGCACACATAATCTATTCTGATAGTATAGTACTCCATTTTATGCAAGGTCAAAGCTTTTTATTGCACCCCGACTCACCTTATAATTAAGCTATCGTATAACAGGATCCTTGAACTATTTTTCTTTTACTTCTATTACCAATGAAGACTCCGCTGCATTATGCACACTAACCCCTTCCTTTGGAGTTTCAAGAAGGCAAACACCCAAACTGGCTAGCTGACATAGATCCTTGGCTATTCCTTGATTTACCATATCTTGATCACTAGTATTTATGATTGCCTTATGACTCAGAGCATCGGCTACCACATTAGCCTTCCCTGGATGGTATAGTATGTCAATGTCATAATCCTTTACTAGCTCTAGCCATTGTCGTTGTCTTAAGTTTAGGTCTTTTTGCTTAAAGATGTACTATAGGCTTTTATGATCAGTATATATGTCAACATGAACTCCATATAAATAGTGGCACCATATTTTCAAAGAAAACACAACTGCTGCTAGCTCAATATTATGTCTTGGGTAGTTTTTGTCATGTGGTCATAGTTGCCTGGATACATAAACAATTACTTTACCATTCTATGTCAATACACACCCTATGCCAACTACTAAAGCATCGCAATACACTGCATACCCCTCAGTACCTTTTGGAAGCACTAGGACAGGTACAAAAGTTAGCTTATTCTTTAGTTCCTGGAAGCTTCTTTCACACATGTTATTCCATTGTAACTTGGTAGCATTATGTGTCAGCTTTGTTAGAGGTACAAAAATAGAAGAAAACCCTTCAACAAACCTCCTGTAATAGCCTGCCAAGCCTAAGAAGCTTCGAACTTCCATAGGTGTTGTGGGTCTTGGCTAATCTTTTATAGCTTCTTTCTTTTGTGAATCAACCCTTATTCCCTCATCAGACAAAATATGACTCAAGAATGCCAATGACTTTAGCCAAAATTTACATTTAGAAAATTTGGCATACAACTTTCGATCACGAAGAGTCTGTAACACCTATCGCAGGTGATCTGTGTGGTCCTCTTTTGATCTTGAATATACTAAAATGTCATCGATAAATACTATCACAAAAACATCCAAGAATGGCCTGAATACCTTGTTCATCAAATCCATAAAAATTGCTCATGCATTTGTTAGCCCAAATGACCTAACAAGGAATTCAAAATGACCATAGTGGGTTCTGAACGCTGTCTTGGGTATATCTTGCTCCCTCACCCTCACTTGGTGATAATCTGATCTCAAATCAATTTTTGAAAAGCATTTGGCACCCTGTAACTGATCAAATAAGTCATCAATCCTAGGGAGGGGATATTTATTCTTAATTTTCAACTTATTCAATTGTCTATAGTCGATACACATCCTCAAGGTGCCATCCTTTCTATGTACAAACAACACTGGTGCACCCCAGGGGGACACAATAGGTCTTATAAAATCCTTATCCAGTAAATCTTTTAACTGCTCTTTTAATTCACGCAATTCTACTGGGCTATTCTATATGAAGGGATAGAAATAGGTTGAGTGCCTGGAAGTAAGTTAATAGCAAAATCTATTTCTCGTTCAGGAGGTAAGCTTGGGAGTTCTTCAGGGAACAGATCAACAAATTCATTTACTAGTGGAACTGACTGAAGAGTTGGTGATTCTGTCTATATATCCCTTACTCTAACTAAATGACATATATACCCCTTGGATATCATCTTCCTAGCCTTAAAGTAAGAGATAAACTTACCTTTTGGCGCACCAACATTGTCTTTCCATTCAAGAACTGCCTCATTTAGAAGGTGGAAATATACTCTCTTAGTTCGCCAATCCACAGGGGCATAACAAGAAGCTAACCAGTCCATACCAATTATCACATCAAACTCCACCATTTCTAGCTCTATAAGGTCAGCCAATGGGTCACGGTCACAAACAATTACTACACAGTCATAATAAACCCTTCTGGACATAATAGATTCACCAATTGGTGTAGACACTTCAAATGATTTGTTCAATAATTTGGGTGTTCTCTTAAGCTTTCCAGTAACTAGTGGAGTGATGTATGATAGTGTAGAAGCAGGTTCAATTAATGCATATACATTATGGGAAAGATGGACAATGTACCTGCAACCACGTCAGGTGAAGCTTCCAAATTCTGTCAACTTTCTAGTGCATAAGTGAGATTCTGAACCCCAGTAGAACTAGTTGTCCCTCTAACACCTCTACCACGACCCATAGGTGCTTGCTGACACCTACTTGCTGGAGAAACTGATGATGATGATGCAACAGCTGATCCAGTAGATTGTCTCAGACCACCCATACGTCTCCTTGGGGAATCCCTCATTATATGCCCTGACATACCACAAAAATAGCAAACATCTATCCCAGCATGACAAATACCCGGATGATTTCTTCCACACTATTTACAAGGTTGCGTAGAAGTCATTGATTGGCCTGCTGAATAACCCATTGCTCGGGCAACTTGCCCTTTACCTCGCTAACTAAATTGATTACTTCGAGGCCCTTGAAGTTATGGTGAAGCACTGGTTGTAGAGTAGGAGGAGGATGGCCTAGGCAGTTTGTTAGAAAACCGAGGCCTAAAATCACTTTGGGGTGGTGTAAATTGACCTGTAGATCTGGCTCTTTTGGCCTGCCCCTTTTCTAACTCTTCTGCCCTTCTCATCTATCTTTGGTCCTCTAGTTTCTATGCAAACGCCTGCATTCTTGCTATGTCCATATCTTTGTTTAAGGAAGCATTGGTGCAATCTCTAACAAGATACGTATCCAACCTATCTATATATCGATGGACTCTATCTGCCATTGTAGCAACTACATTAGGAGAATAAATTTCCAGGGAATTCAATTGGAGGCTATACTGCCTCACACTCATATTCCCCAAGTGAAGATTCAAGAACTGATCTACACGGGCCTCTCGAACCTCTAGTGGCAAATAATGGTCAAGAAATGCCTCTCTGAACACTTTTCAGGTATTTAGAGCTGCACCTATACCCTTAGATTGTTTCAAAGCTTCATACAACAATATAGCTACACCCCTTCAACCTATACGTCGCTAACTCAACTACTTTTGTACCACTCACGTGCATAACATCTAAGGTATGCTAAATCTGATCAATAAAGTCCTAGTGGTCTTCATTAGGATCTGAACCAGTGAAGGTTGGAGGGTCCAAATTAAGAAAATCACATATCCTGGAACTAGCTGCCCTATTTGTAACACCTGTACCCATAATTGGAGCTTTTTTCCTTTGACCTTGACTAGTAACTATACGAGTCAATAGCTAAACTGCATTTCTCAGATCCTGCACTGTAGCATCAACAGGTGGCTCTGAGGGATTTTTACTGCTCTCTAGTTCATTAGGAACTGGAGGTGTTGGAAATGTCTGTGACCAAGACTCCTCTTGAATGCCATTTTGCTGTCTCCCCTGGCTGGGTATACCAACCACCAGTTTTGTTTCCTTCCCTTTACCTTTTATTCTGCCTTGTCTCTGGCATACTTGCTGTACAAAACAATTTGGATTAAACATAAGGCACCTATTACACTTTACTTTATGGCACGATCTAAAGAATGGAAAGAAAGTAACAACTCCTAAATGTCATGTAGCCTCCTGCTTATAAATGTGGTGCACAACACATCGATAAACAAGATTCCACATAGACACGGCTTCGTAGACTCCCTAGGATGACCCGCTCTGATACTACTTCTGTCACTCTCCAAAGTCCCGTAGGGCGGACCGGCACCCGTTACCGATAAGGATCGAGAGAACCAACCTGTAACTATATGCATTTTGTACATATTATAAGGGGTTCCTAAATTTGACATGCCTTTAAGCAGATAAACAGTGATAACAAGCTAAAAGGAAATGCATAAGACTAGGTCGTTAGGGCCACGCTGTCTAAAGTGGGAGACATGACTTTACTGTGCTTTACATAGTCTACAAAGCCTCTAAATAAAGAAAACATCTAACAAGGGTTGGGACAGGCCCTGCCTCAACAAACTGTGCAATAAAAACATGTAAGCTATAGACATGTACAAAGCCTCAAAGCAACCTGCAGCTTGATGACAGCAGTTGAATATCCTGTACTCCTACTAGGGAGATCTACTAGCACCTGTACCTGCAGCATGAAATGCAGGTCCCCCATAAGGGATGTCAGTACGGGATAGTGTACTGAGTATATAAGTCAGGATATACTTTATATAAAGTAACAACTCAAATGAAAACCTGCATCTATGGAAGATCAGGGGCCACCCTTAGTTATACTGTGGAATCCTGTACTTTACGTCCTTTATATCACTTTACCTTTACTGTAAAATCTATGCATAATTGTAATCATCTGACCAACTGATCGTTGGTGAACTGTATCGGGATCATACCTACGCTAGGTTATCAATGAACCCCCTCGGGCTACCACCTGTAAACTATATCGAGATTGTCCCTATGCTAGGTTCTCAATGAACTCCCTCGGGCTACCACCCGTAAACTGTATTGGGATCATCCCTATGCTAGGTTCTCAATGAACTCTCTCAGGCAACTGCCCATCAAAATTGTATACTTTATCTTTCAATTACCTCAAAGATGATTCTTTTTGGCGGCCATAATATTGGAGCCATATGACTGTGTATGTATCATGTGACATATAGATAATTATATAAGATAATATGACAATGGAAAAAGAGTACGTTACACAAATAATAAAATGAATATGAAATGGAACACCTCATGAACTTTATTTGGCAAAAAGGAATGCATGTATCTTGGTATCCATGTATGTAACCAGATTTGAAAGTTGCTATGTATGGAATCATATGAACATGTCAAAGGATGGAGACACAGTTAATAATTGTGTCGGAGTTGGTAAGTGCCTTTATGTGCCAAGGAAGGATCTATGTTTCATGCCAAATGATACAAAATCAAATAACCTTACATACCTCGTTGTATGACCACTTTACTACCTTGAGATAACCTTCCCTTCCTCCAAATACTTATCTACAGCATAGTAGATGATAAAACTAGCATTAATGGCCAATATATACACCTTGACATCCCAATCACATAGGAAAATAATACATGGGCAGCAAGCTTTTAAGTAGCGATGTCAGGGTGTTTCGTTCAACCTTTTCACTTATAATCGTATTTTTGAACAAAACTTTTCATGTATATGTCATATACATCTTGTTTGAGCCTCATTACAGTCTTATACTAGCACACAAAGTTCAACACATAGCAATTCCAGACCATCTAAAAACGGACAGCATAACGCTACCTTCCTTTGCTACATTTTGACGTTGACAATTCCAAACCTATTCCAACTTTAACCAAACTGTTCCAGCAACACTTACACATATAAAAAGACCATAAAAAGTCCTATAACAGCACTTAAGAAGTCAGGAAGGACGTGATCTAAAAGCTTCACACACAACAGCCCGCAAGTTACAATCAACATGACGCTTGAAATAACTCGATAAAACGCGCTTGTTAAATGAAACCAAAACCAGAGCAGCAACCTTAGGGTGATGTTTATGACTCAAAACATGTTAATAAAACCAAGATATCTTCATAAGATAACTTAAAAACCATAGAAAGATCACCAAAACAAAAGCCAAAGTTGCAGCAACTTTCTGCACAGAATCTGTCCAACAAATTTCAGCAGCATAGCTAGCATCTATTTCGTGTTTTTCATGATAAAATTATACTAAACACACAACTATATTTACTTAAATTTGCCTTCAAGGTGTAGAGTATCCTTAAGAACCCTAAAGAAGTCATTTGGCCGCTTAACAAAGTTGAGAAAAGTTGAGAGATAGTAGAGAGAGCAATGTGATTTTTTTTTGTGTTCAATTGAACGATAAATTGTGGAGCAGCTTTGGAGCCTTTTATATAGATATATTATGCCTAATATCTATTTACGTCTTGACCAACATATACCACATATAATCAGGTAGCTTACCCACCAGCTTGACCCTTAAAGTTGGGCCTTTTTGGAACACCAACTTGATGGACTTGAGCTGCCAAATTTTTAGCTTTCACTTAGGTTTGGGCCGAATTTGCTAAGTGTTTTATATTGTCTTTGGGCCCTTTTTAATATTTCTCTTGGGCTTAACATATATTCCATTTACGATGATAAAATGTGATCCAAAGTTACACCATTAACACGTACTTTATTCATAATCGAACTTGGACAATTTCGACGTCAAGCCTCGTCTCCGTTTAGGTCGTGATTTTGAGCTAAGAAAGTAGGTGACTCACCTTCTAGCTTCTAAGTACTACAATAACCTCAAGTATTTTACTTCATTTAAGGCGATAATTTCCTTAATTCACCACAAAACATGTATACCCTCAATCCCCTTAAGCGTCAGACGAACATACAGCCCATTAACACGAGATTCAAGCACTTTTAAAATTTAGCGCCTATTGGTCCAAATCATCTCATGTTTCATTTGAATTGTGCCAATATTGTAAGGTGTGGGGTGTTACAGGCTCTAATCCATACACCTATTATGGCACATAGTTCTAGGACTTGGGGACTCGCCTCTAGTCCACTTGGTGCTAAGTCTAATCCCACGGAATATATATAAGATAATCATACTTTAATAACCTTCAATAAACATAGAAACATGGCACGAGTAGCTCTCAACATCATTGACCTCACATGGTGAGCCTAACTTCAATCATAGGAATGGGTCATCATCAACATTACCTTTTTATTAACACAAACATCAAAGGCTCACAAGAGGTATAATCTTAAGAAAGGGGCTTAATCCGGCCATACAACATCATCAACGTTTTCATTATTTAAACACATATTTAGAAATCTCATAATCATCATAGAGTCACTTGAATCATAACTCAACCAATAGATCATCAAAACATAAAGAATCCTTAAAAAGGTATTTGTCAAATACTTAGCAGGTGTGTAATACTAGTCTAAAACCATGCAATTCAAGAGTGCTATCATTCTAGAAAATCCAATGCAGAACCATCAATAGATTCTTGGTAACACCCTCAAGCAATGTACATCAAAACCCTACATCAAATCTCACATTAGATCTTAGATTCATAGCCCAAAACATAGTAAAATAGTCATAATTTCATAAACCCCAACATAGTGTGTAGTGATTTTCATAATAAACAAGACCTATTATTAAATCAACTTTAAATCATGCAATGTTAAGGAAAGGAAGCTTAGGCATCATAGGTGAAAGGAACCCATGAAAGAAAGCCACATACCTTAGCTTTGGATATGAAGTTGATGAAGAATAGAGATGGAGACTTGAAGCTTGAGTGCAATCCTTAAGATTTAAAGAGGGTTTTGGCACTTGGATTTTGAGAGAAAAATAAGACTAAGTGTTTGAGTGAATATTGGGGAATGTCTTGTATGATATGAAGGAAAAATATGGCTAAGTGTAGGTATTTTCATGTGTGGAAAGGCTTGGGCCCAAGACCCAAAAGTCTTGCACAGAACTTGAAAACTGGTATCAATTTAACACAGTGGCACGTCACGCCAATGATGCACAAATACACTATTTTTCGTCATTTTGGAAAAACAAAATTGTGAATCCCGCTCAATTTGACCCCTTGAACAAGAATATGAAGTTGAATTTCCAAAATAATGCACGTATTTTACGATATATGGAAATTATGATTCAAAGCACTTTAGAAGCACATTTTCGGGCACTTTGGGGTCGTTACAACAATGGCCGTAGAAAGAGGCCCAAGTGGCCCGGTGGTGGTGAAGAATACCTAGTAGGATTTTATGTACCAAGAAATAAAAAACAGGCAATTTTGACAGTTTTCTGTGAGTATTAGCCCATGGATTTTGGCATTGCAGAGGGCTTCGGTGCAACTTTCTCAAAAGATCATACGAGTGGGTCCATAACGATCCTAAGTAGAGGCCCAGGCGGTCTGACAGTGGCGTAGGACGCTGGTTGGATTTTATGGGCCAAAGAATAGGAAATAAGCTATTTCAGTAGTTTTTTGTGGGTGTTAACCCGCGGATTCTAGCTCTACAGAGGGCTCTGGTGTAACTTTACCAAAATATTATATGAGCAGTTCTGCAATGAGCCCGACAAGAGGCATAGGTAGCCCAGTAGCGGTGGAGGATGCTTGGTAGGATTTTATGCGCCGAGAAGCAGGAAACAAATGATTTTGTTAGTTTTATATGGGTGTTAACCTACGGATTCTAGATCTGCCTGGGGCCATGGCAGAACAATCCCAAAAAAATATGAATAGGTCCGCAATGAGGCTGGGAAGAGGCCCAAGTGGCCTAGCGGCAGAGGGGGATGCCTTGTAGGATTTTATGGCCAAGGAACAAGACATAGGTGATTTTCGTAGTTTTCTGTTGGTGTAAACACCAGCGAATTTTGGCACTGCAGGGGGATCCGGCTTAAATTTTCCCAAAATATCATTTGCTGACGTCAGTAATGAGCCTAAGAAAAGGCCCATGTGGCCCAGTCGTAGGGGGGACGCCTGATAGAATTTTATGGGCCAAGGAACAGGAAAATAGGTGATTTTGGTGATTTTTCTATGGGTGTTAGCCTACAAATTCTGGCATGGGGGTTTTTCGCTGTAACATTACTAAAAAATATATGAGTGGGTCCATAGTGAGTCCAGGAAGAGGCCCAGATGGCCCATGGCGACGGGGGATGCTTGGTAGTATTTTATGGGCCAAGAAATAGGAAACATGCAATTTTGGTAGTTTTCTGTGGGTGTTAGCCCATGAATTTTGGTGTTGCAGAGGGCTCTAACTCAACATTCTCGAAAACTCATTTGAGTGGGTTCGTAACAAGCCTGGGAAGAGTCCCAAGTAGCCAGGCAATGGCGAGGGATGCCTGTTTTGACTTTATGTGACAAGGAATAGGAAACAGGCGATTTCCGCAGTTTTTTGTTAGGGTTAGCCCACAGATTCTAGCACTGCAGGGGGATTCACCATAACTTTCTATAAAAATCATACGAGTGGGTCTGCAACGAGCTCGAGAAGAGGCCTTTATGGATCGACGACAATGGGGGATACCTAGTAGGCTTTTATGGGCCAAGTAATGGGAAGCAGGCAATTTTGATAATTTTTTATGAGCGTTAGCCCATGTATTATGGAACTGCAAGGGGTTCTGGCATATATTTCCCAAAAACTCATATTAGTAGCTTTACAACAAGCCTAGAAAGAGGCCTAAGTGGCCCGATAGCAGCGAGGAATGCCTGGTAGGATTTTATGGGCCAAGGAATTAGAAACAGGCAATTTCGATAGTTTTCTTTGCATGTTAGCTCACTGATTGGGGTGCTGCAGAGGGCTCCAGTGCAACTTTCCAAGAAAATATATGATTAATTCCACAATGAACCTAAAGAGGTCCAGGTGGCCCAATGGAGGTGGTGGGGGGATGCCTGGCAGGTTTTTATTAGCCAAGGAACAGAAAATAGGTGATTTTGATATTTTTTGGTGGGTGTAAGCCCACAAATTCTGGTGCTGCAAGGGGCTCTGGTGCAACTTTCCAAAGAAAATATATGAGTTGGTCCATAACGAGCCTAGAAAGAGGCCCAAGTAGCCCAACAGCGGCGGGGGACGCCAGGTAGGATTTCATGGGCCAAGGAACAGGAAACAGGTAATTTTGAAAGTTTTCTAAGGGTGTTAGCCCATGGATTCTGGCACTGTAGTGGGCTCCACCACAACTTTCTTGAAAAATCCTATGAGTGGGTCCACAATGAGCTCAAGAAAATGTTTAGGTGGCCCTGTGATAGCGGGGGACACCTGGAAGGATTTTATGCTCCAAGGAATATGAAATAAGCGATTTTGGAACTATTTTATGGTTGTTAGCCTACAGATTCTAGCGCTATGGAGGGGGATGCCTGGTAGGTTTTAATGGGCCAAGGAACTAGAAACAGGCAATTTCAGGAGTTCTCTGTGGGTGTTAGCACATCGATTCTATTGCGACAAGGGGTTTAACACAACTTTTCTAAAAAATCATATGAGTAGGTCCACAACGAGCCTAGGAGAGGCCCAGGTGGCCCGATGGTGACAAGGGATGCCTAGTATGATTTTATGGGTCAAGGAAGAGGAAACAGACGATTTTGAGAGTTTTCTATAGGTGTTAGCCCAGATATTCTAGCGCTGCAGGGGGCTCTAGGGTAGCTTTCCCAAAAAATCATACTAGTAGATCCCCATCAAGCCCGAGAAGAGGCCTTGGTGGCCTGACAGTTGCGAGGGACCCCTGATAGGATTTTATGGGCCAAGAAACAGGAAATAAATGAATTCAATAGTTTTCTGTGGATGTTACCCCATGGATTCTAGCGCTACAAAGGCCTCTGGTGCAACTTTTCCTAAAGATGATACGACTGGGTTAGTGACAAGTTCGGGAAGAGGCCTAGGTGGCTAGACAGCGGAGGGGGATACCTAGTTGGATTTTATGGGGCAAGAAATGAGAAATAAGCTATTTTGGCAGTTCTCTATGCTTGTTAGCCCACAGATTCTGGCATTGCAAGGGGCCCCAATACAACTTTCACAAAAAATCATGAGTCAGTCCACAATGAGCCCAAAGAGGTTTATATGGCATGGCAGTGGCGACGAACGCCTGGTATGATTTTATGGGCCAAGGAACAGGAAACATGTGATTTTAGTAGTTTTGATTGGATGTTAGCACACAGATTCTGGCACTGCAAGGGGTTCTAACATAACTTTCTCAAAAAATTATACGACTCTATCTACAATGAGTCCACAAAAAGGCCCAAGTGGCTCTGCTTCGGTGGGGGATACCTAGTAGGATTTTATGGGCTAGAAAACCAGAAATAGGCGATTTTGGCAGTTTTCTATCGGTTAGCCCATGGATTTTGGCACTACAGGGGGCATCGATGCATTTTCCTGAAAAAACATAGGCGTTAGTTCGCAATGAGCTCGGGAATAGGCCCAGGTGACCCGACGGCATCAGAGGATGCTTGGTAGTATTTTATGGACCGCGGAATAGGAAACAGAATACTAATTATAAAATAAGAAGATCACATAAGAAAAGGACCTTGATCAATGAATCAACCTTTGAAAAAGAAGTTCTGAACTTTTGGACTTTGTTGAGTGAGTGGAAATAGAATACCAATTATAAAATAAGAAGATCACATAATAAAAGGACCTTGATCGATGAATCAAGAAAATTATAACTCTTCCCAAAGTCCAAAAGTTTTGAGCTTTTTTTTCAAAGTTTGATTCATTGATCAAGGTCCTTTTATTATGTGATATTCTTATTTTATAATTGGTATTCTATTTCCACTCACTCAATAAAAATCAAGAGAAAAGTTGTAAAGAGGTGATACTGAATGACAAATCCAAAGAATATAATGAAAGCAAGAATGAAATGGATAAAGATAGCTCTCGAGCGGAAGAACCACTTGGAAAACAACAACAACAACAACAAGATGGTGAAGACGACATCGAGGGTATATAAGAAATTTATTATTCCAATTGACTTATATTAATTCTTTTGAATTATTTTGATTTAGAGATGGAGAAGAATCCTAAAATTTTAGATTAGTGGATTCAAAGTCTTAATTAATGTTTATGTTTGACACTTTTTGTGTCATTTGGTTTTGCATGATTATCAGGTGAGTTGGAGCTAAATATTATCACAAGTGATAGTCACCCAGATAATACCAATCATATTCGGAAGGACAAAGGCATCAATAGTGGGTCAAAAGTTCTCATAAGTGATAAAAAAACATCAAAACTACTACCGCATGATCAGTTCTATAGTAATGATTGTGTTAGAAAAATGAGAATAGTATCTCAAAATAGAAGAGACTTTGTTGATGACAAAAATATCTAGATTCATCGATCTCATCATATTACGGTGAGGAAAATATTTTCTCTAACATATAATATCCTCTTTTTTTGAATTTCATACCTAAACTATAAGGAGTCATGCGAGTTTTATACCTAAACTATTACTTATTAGTTTGAAAAATACATAAGTGAAAGGCATGATTTGATTGTAATTCTTAAGAAATGTGCAAACTCTCTCAATTAACAATAGTATTTTAGGTAATCTAATAGTTCACATTTTTATTTTCGTATTTGATTTATTTTTATATACTAACAACATAAATATTTTTTTTATTATTATTTAGGGACTTTCTCCTAAATACATGAATTTTGAGTACATGATGTGGAGTACTATCTTCTGAATTTGAAATAGCTTCAATTGGAAGACATGAAACAAAAGTTTTGTATTTTCTAAGCATAGAATTTTATAAAATAGATAACTGTTATCCGTGAATCACCAATTGAAGTTCCTTCAAATTTGGATGACAGGACTCCATATCGTGCACTCAAAGTTTGTATATTTAGGAGAAAACCCTTGAATCAAAATAAAAAATATTTACGTTTTTAGTATATATATAAAAATAAACTCAAAAATAAAAATAAAAATAAAAATGTGAAATATTAGATTACCTCAAAATATATTATTAATTGAGAGAGTTTTGCACATTTCTTAAGACTTCAATCAAACCATGCCATTCACTATTATAAGTTGAAGCCAAGTAGTAGTACCAAGATTCAATACCACACCATCTGATATTATTGGATCTACAAATTTTTGTCAAAATTGTGTTACCACAACTTTCAATCTTTAGGTGTTTGAAACTTGTTTGAACCTTTGATTGTAAGATCATCAGTTGAAGAACAATCCCTCAATGCTAAAGACACAATTTGTAAATAAACATCTAATGATATTGTATGCTTTGATACCATTAGTAAAATCCTAATTCGCTAATGATATTGTGCACTTTGGACCTAGGCCCTGGACGACTTTAAAATGTGTCATTAGTAGGTAAGGCTTATTTACTTATATATTTAACATTTCTCCTATGTTTTGCCGATGTGAGATTTCTCATCTCAAGATGGTTTTTTATGTAGATTTCCTTTATAGACTCAGCATTCTCACTGATGTTTGCCCCACTGTATGGGATTAGCTTAGAATCAACACTGAGGTTTTCTCTATCACATCAGGATTTTCCTAAACTTAGTTGAACTCTAGCCCACATCGATAACGCTGACGCAGGAGTGGCTTTGACACTATCTGTAATGATCCAACCAGCTAGTAATATTGTCTACTTTGGGCTTAAGCCTGCATGGCTTTCAAACACGTCACTAGTAGGTAAGAATTGTTTACTTATATACCCAACATCTCTCCTGTGTTTTTTCGATGTGAGATTTCTCATCTTAAGATGTATTTTTTCAACAATAAATCAATTTAACAAAATAATATATATTTTTAAGAATCATATAACAATCATATTGTAACAACCTAAGTAAACAACATAGAACACATTTGGTGTGTTAAAAGAGACTTGATCCTCAACCCACTCATGCCCTAACCAAAGACTCAATCACCAACACCAAGCACAACCAAAGACCTGGCACTAACTCAAGACTTAAATCCAAATCAAGATAAAAGGCCCTATTATGAATTAAGAATTGACCTTGACATCAGCTTAAGATCATGTTGGATCAGGTAGAGGTCAAATCTCTAGCCAAAAGTCAGGTAGTCAAATCTCAAATTGCGGTCGAAGGTAAAGTCAGACTATTTCTCCTCCTATTTCTCCTCAAGGAGTGAGAATCTATTAGGATTGAAATTCCGGTCTAGGGTTGGGAGATGGGTCCCTTATTGGGAATCTAGTGTGATCAACACTATTTCTCCTCCTAATTCTAGAGAAAAAAGAGGTTATATGCTAAACTGGAGAAGAGTATTAAATGAAGGAGAAGGGGAACTACTTACAAGGACTCCTGTGCAGATAGAACCCTAGTTCTTCAGCACTTTAGTTGGAGATCTTCATACTGGGAACAACACCTGTAGAGAAGACGAGGAGATGTTAGATAGTCAAAGGTTGGTATAAGTAGAACAATAACATTTCCATACTTTTTGATTGTCGTGAAGGAGTAAACTTAATGAGAAAGGGTGAAGGTCATTCATAATCCACAAGCTGAGCAAGAAATATGCATTGGTCTGGAACCAAAGAGACATGTTTAACAGCGGACAACTACAGAAAATGAGGGGATGTGGAAAAGAAAACCCTAAGATTTAGGGCAAGAAATTTGTATAAATACATTTAAAATGGGTCAGGTCAAATTTGAACTTGGACCTCTTTTTGTACAGCGCATTTTGAGCCAAAAAGTTTGTGTTTTTTCTTAATACAAAAGGTTCATCATACCCAAATTTAAATTTTAAAAAAGAGTCTCGAGATTAGAAAGGTTGTAACTATAATATCATTCCATATTTAACCAAATATGGGGGTGAATCAAATACAAAAAACTTTTATCAAATTTCTTAAACTAGATGGATCCTTCATATATAAAAGAGAGAATTGAAATCAAGATAATTTTGTTAACTAAAATTAGCTGCTGAGCTTATTAAAAATAAACAAGAAAATGAGGATTTTTGTCTGAATTTTTGCCTTGTTAATAGCTAAGTTGGCTGACCGTACCTGCAATTTTTGCCTTATTGGTAAGAGTCAGATTCCCACTTTGTAATCTCCTCTTTTTTTTCCTTTTTCAAAAACAAAAAAATACTAATATAAATCATACAAAAACAAAAATAAATTAACAACTTTCAGAGAAAAAATAGATGATGTTACCCCATTTAATTTGCTAGTACTTAAATAGTTTCATCCATGTTTTGCAATATCTTCATCTCCTTTTTTTGGACATATTTTTCATGAAAAGTCCTCTTAAATCTGTGTTTTTTAATCCAAACTGAAGGAATTTGGATTAGGTCAATTCATATCCATATTAGTATTTAAATAATATATTTGCTATATTTATTTATTTATTAATAAAAGAAAGAGATACAACTATTTAAAAAGTTGTGTCTCTTTGGAAGTATAGAAAGCTTTCTTTTTTGAAAAGAAAGAACGTAACTTTTTTTGCAAAAACAGAAAGAAAAAAAACATTTTTTTTCTTCTTCTTTCTTCCTCTTCTCCAATTCTAGTGAAGTTTCATTGAACATTCTTGAATAGATTTCTTCTTCTAAAAGTGTGGGAACAACCCTTTAACAGGTATGAATATAGACTGTGACTTTATATGGTATAGTTCATTATTGTATGTGACTACACTTTCTGACTAGTGAAACAAATTCAATGATCCTGTGAACTATATGTTTGTTAATGATTAGATTCTACATTGGTATCAGAGCAAGATTGTTTGATTTTTCTAATCTTAATTTTATTTTGTGATAATACACATTGTATAAACTTTGTATTTATGTTGTTCAGTTGTGGTGTGTAAGCATCTTCTACAACAGGACCCCAAAAAAATAAAGAGTAGCACTACGTTGTAATCAGTTTTCTGTTTGGCGTTGTTTACTATTTTTAGCAATTTTTTCTCCAAGTTTTAACGTTCTGGAAAAGAAGCTTTCATATACTGTTTTCATTGTTTTGTGAGAAGAATGAAAAAGGTAAAATATTTTAATTTATTGTGTAGTATGTTAGGTAAATTGAAAACAATAATGGGCCACATTTAATGTGTTTGGGTTCTTGTCTTTTTTTTCTAAAAAAGGGTATTTTTTCCCAAAAGGAAATCTCAATTTTTTTGTTGGGAAAGATTCTAATATTTTAATTATTAATTTTGTTATTCACTCTGCCTTCAGTATGATACTGACAATTGATTTACTGTGACCCAATTTTTTTTTTGACAATTTATTTTCAAAATGGGGTATTGATAGATTTAAATATATATATATATATATATATATTCGAAAGGGAACTTTGGTGGATATTAGGGAAAT